>CAXKVY010003162.1:0-39697 GCA_964058915.1 Tetropium fuscum
GCATGGCAACACTGCTTTTAATTTTCAGCCGTACCAGCCGCAGTAAACATAATAGATAGATAGATAGATTTATTTAACCACATTATATAAACATTTTTACATTTGTAACAGGTCAAAAACAAAAAGTTACAACATTCTGCGTAGGGACTCAAATGTAGAAATAACTACAACTGTCTTAGAATAAGTAAATAATATATAAAGATATAAACATAACAATATATAATAAATAACATATAAACATTAATATTTTTTAAACAACACTTTATTATATTATTTCTTAGTAAATTATCTGATCTATGATCTATCCGACTGAGTTTTGAACTTACTACTATGTTTATGAATTTCGAGTATGGTGAAATAAAGATATAGACAAGGTAAGGGCATTATGCCAAACTTTTAAAAAGGAGGACAATGTTTGAGACAAACAAAGTCACTTTTAAAAAAGAGGACAAAAAGTCACAACTATTTACAATGATAAATTACTACTGAACACTTTTAAAAATAAACTGACTAATAGCGCGATTGGCTAGCCTTATATATTATATAGTATTTTCAATGTTCTGGGAAGTTCTAGAAGCTTCTCGATTATTCCATCCTATTCTAGATCGTTCTCACTTGTTCCATATCATTCTAGTTTCTATACAAGACGTCTCGAAGGGTGCCACAGGAGGTAGTCCACATGTTCTTGCACCGCAACTATTCTAAATAGGGCCAGGCGCGTATCTCGGTTATTTAATAAGTCCTACAGGGTTGAGACTTCGCCCTTGGGGGTTGTTTAGCACCCCCACATGCCAAATACAACCACATCGCCGGGTGCCTGTTGCCACATCGTCGGGTGCGGTGTTGCCAGATTGTGCAGTTTTTCCCTAGATCTAGGAAATTTTCAATATATCGTGCACAATCGCTTTTTATGTGGTACTATAGCACTATTTGCAGTGGTACTATATACAGAAAATATATACAGATTCGGCAAGTTCAAATCTTGGGTGTCTTTCTTGCGCAGATAAATACAACTGAATGAGACCTTTACTTGGAGGTATAACAAAGGGGTTGGTTCTATTTAAAATTTTAATACACCCCTACTAAAATTTGCGCTAGGAGGTGACTTAACCCTTAACTCAAGTATGGTCATATAGCGTTTGTATAACATTTGTAGTTTTCTGGATTAACAAATTGAAACATTTCCAACAGCAGCCTGTGTGATTAATTTCTGTACCTTTTAGATTTAGTTGACCTACTTGGACTATTTACGTTAACAGACTTTTTTCATAAAATCCTTGTCGAAGCAAAATGTAGTCAAATGTACTCAATTCTGATAACATCTATTATTTGTAAACAGCGAGTCTACAGAAAATAAAGTAGATTGCCCCCTTCATAACTGACGGCATTATATTCAACAAGTATATTATTCAACAAGTATATATCTACACACCATATCTTCAACGACTATATTTGAATCATAAATAAGTCTTTTGAAAAAGTGACTAATACGTCTGGCTATTTTAACGCAACAAAGCCACTTTACATGGTGCGTAGGGGTTATTTAATTTCAAGAAACGTTCTTAATTAACTTTTTTAAAGGAACCTTTCATCTCTGTAATAGCGCGCCAAGCTTTATTTCTTTGATTTAAAGTGGACCACTTGAGCCATGAGAACCGTATGCGATCGAATAATGTAGGCTTGTAAAAAACAAAACAGCTAATTGCAACATGCAGATAAATATGTTAATTAACTAATGGTTTATATGCAAGTTACGTTAAACCCTGACTTGGGACTTTGGGTTTGGCCCACGACATAGTCTGCTCATTTGTCATTTTCCTCCTGCTGATACATATAACGATTAGGTAGGTATACAGGCGCTAGCATCTCAAGAATGTTAGGTAACGGTCCACTCTATTCAAATACATAAAATAACGACGCAGTGGGTATACAACACTTCCACCATGTCGTCCAGCATTTTTTGTGGCAAGCTTTAATTAAAATCCATTCTATACATGAGTTTTTCAAATGGCTCGTAATCGGTACAAATAAGTTGTTATAGGAGCAAAAAGCATTCGAGATTAGATTTAAAATTTCAAGTTGGAGATAGGAATGCATTCAAAAATGCAACAAAGATCTTTAGTATCTTTATTTTTCATATAAATTAAAAACCATTGACGCAACTAAAGAAACCTTTTCAGTTTCACCAGATTCATAAAAGAGGGTCGTCAATATTGGCTGAAAGCTGAAACGTTTCTCACATGGGGATAAAATTATTACGTCCATCTCGGGGCACTATAAAAGTGTCTGTTTCGTATCCAACTTTTGGTTATGCTTTTCACGGGGCTTGTTGTTTTTTGGCGGGTGCCCACAATCGAAGACAATGAATCGGCAGCACCAAAAAATCAATTTTCAGAGCGATTCAATTTCATAATTGGAATTTCACACTCCTATTCATCAACGTATGACGACGATGAAAAAAATTAATTTGCGCCTTTTGTCGCCTGCTCTGAAATGTATAGGGTGGTCATTAGTAAAATGATTGAGCAGATTCTCGTTTTAATATATTGTCCAGCAGCCCTTGAAAAAAAAATAATAGAGCATCTAAGATCGGTTGATTAATGCCAGTTATCAATACAGAATATCGGCCTAATGCGATGCCTCGTAGTGATGGGCTTTATTAGATATAATTTTGTTTGGAGAAAGGAGACTGGATACTTATTATTTTATGATAACAAATAATAACAAGTGAAAGTGTTGAAAGATCTCGATTCATAGTTTGTGATATTATAAAGTGATTACGTTTATATAGCGATGCTACGCGACCTAGTAATCGTTCATTAATTTAACCCAATGTTTAATGGTATTCCCGATGCTATAGATAGTAACTCGCAAGTGGAACTCATATACTGACTTTGGGAAGGTTTTTGACCGAATGGATCACGGTATTTTACTATCAAAATTTAATGAAATGGGTTTCTCAAGTGACAGTAATACTTTTATGTAATTAATGCCTTAAATAGAGATACCATAATGTTGAGATACCTTTTATTAATGATTTGGCTGTTGATCGTAATATTCAATACCTTTTGCACAAAAAATCTGCACAAACAAGTGACTGGTTGTACAAGATAACATGGATAACAACTAGTAACGCCTAGTAGAGAATTTGCATTGAATATCTTGGGTCGGTTTACTGAAAATAAATCACAGTCTAATTTGCCGAAATCTGTGATTTTAAAGATTTTAGAGCAATTTGATTTATCATCATTTTTTTCTATTTTTTTATTGCATTTTACTTTTATGTAATTCATACCTTAAAGAGAGATACTATAATGTTGAGTACCAGGGTCAACAGTAAAGAAAGTTAATCATCGTCAGGAGTACCTCAGGGTTCCGTTTTGGGTCCATTATTTTTTTTAACACTTTTATTAATGATTTTGCTGTTGATCGTAATATTCAATACCTTTTGCACAAACAATCTGCACAAACAAGTGACTGGTTGTACAAGATAACATGGATAACAGCTAGTAACACCTAGTAGAGAATTTGCATTGAATATCTTGGGTCGGTTTACTGAAAATAAATCACAGTCTAATTTGCCGAAATCTGTGATTTTAAAGATTTTAGAGCAATTTGAATTATCATCATTTTTTTCTATTTTTTTATTGCATTTTACTTTTATGTAATTCATACCTTAAAGAGAGATACTATAATGTTGAGTACCAGGGTCAACAGTAAAGAAAGTTAATCATCGTCAGGAGTACCTCAAGGTTCCGTTTTGGGTCCATTATTTTTTTTAACACTTTTATTAATGATTTTGCTGTTGATCGTAATATTCAATACCTTTTGCACAAACAATCTGCACAAACAAGTGACTGGTTGTACAAGATAACATGGATAACAGCTAGTAACACCTAGTAGAGAATTTGCATTGAATATCTTGGGTCGGTTTACTGAAAATAAATCACAGTCTAATTTGCCGAAATCTGTGATTTTAAAGATTTTAGAGCAATTTGAATTATCATAATTTTTTTCTATTTTTTATTGCATTTTACTTGTATGTAATTCATACCTTAAAGAGAGATACTATAATGTTGAGTACCAGGGTCAACAGTAAAGAAAGTTAATCATCGTCAGGAGTACCTCAGGGTTCCATTTTGGGCCCATTATTTTTTTTAACACTTTTATTAATAATTTTGCTCTTGATCGTGATATTCAATGCCTATTGCACAAACAATCTGCACAAACAAGTGACTGGTTGTACAAGATAACATGGATAACAGCTAGTAACAACTATAGTAGAGAATTTGCATTGAATATTTTGGGTCGGTTTACACAATCTATTTTGCCGATATCTGTGATTGGAAAGATTTTAGAGCAATTTGAATTAAGTATCATCATTTTTTTTCTATTTTTTTATTGCATTTTCTCATATTTTATTCCATTTTTAGCTTTCTTGATCGGAAAACGGTTTCAAGTAATATTCAAATGGGGAATATATTTCGTACCATAAGCTTTACATTTGAACTATTTTTAACCCTAACAACTATTCAGTTCATATTTCAACTACCTATCAATAATTTATATTAATATAATCTAAACAATTTTATTGTAAAATTCAAATTAATCTTTAAAATGTTTATTGATGACTTTAAATTTGAATACTTGGTTGTATTGGATAAGAAATTCCTTTTGACGTTTTTTTTTACAAAACAGCAAGACTGCTTATATAAACTATTAATTGCTCATTGTTCATGAGTTTAAAAAATAATACAATAGCATAACCACAATGGATTTTTAACCAATAATTAAGAATGTAATCAATTTCCGCCAATAGCACAGTTATTTTATACGTGTACGATAGTTAAACAAAAAATTCAACAAATAATGTAGTTATGACTAAACTACCGGGGACCACCAAACCAAACCGGGGACCGACCGCCTAGCCGCGAGATGTGGCCGGTAAGATTTCGATTTTCCGAGTTAAGCAAGGCAGACGCTCTTAGATGGCTGACTAGGCAGGCTTGGGGACGGGCTATGGCAGTCCACCTGACACCTGGGAACACTCTGCTGCGGGCGTGTGGTCCCCGATAAATTGTAATGAGGACATAATAACACAATATGAATAACATCTCCCTACTATGTTGGGTTACAGGAAGCTGCAGCTACAAAGGCAATAAAGATACTGAAGAAGGCAGAGCCTGATATTTTCGGGCGATATTACAGATAATCATGGAAAATACCAATAAGGAATTTAAGATGCTATAATATAGGAATTATTAGCGACACATTTTTTACAGAAAACCCAATTACAATTAAATTGTTATTGATAATGAATAACATACATAACAAATTACTTTTGTGAAAATTATATTTAAAGCATAAAAATTATATGAAAAAGGTAAACTGGGATGATCACCTAAATTTACTTTTCTACTGTTGGGTAATTTTAACTACGATTTTTGCTACATAGAGTAAATATTAATTTCCCGTTACTTTCTATTTCCCGATACTTCAAGGATTTTATCTGTTAATTGCTATTACTAATTCCCTATGAATTTGCGAAGTATTCATAAAAAAGCGCGATTGGCAACTGCTTTGCATGTTGTGTATAAGAATCAATTATTTATTACACTTATTTGCGTTTCGCAACGCCTTGCGGATTGGTTATTAAAGGAAAAGCCGGGCGATGTTGAAGTAAAGTACCATGTTTAGAACGTAGGCATCTCTATCCTACCCCGCGACGACCACCAGATTGGAACCTAACCTAAGATTGGTTAAGCATTTTCGGACATCTTTATGTCTTAAGAATTACCTATACAAGGAATTATGTCCACCTGATCGACCGCTATGGCCTTTCAGGCCGTTAGCCGGCGATGCACTATCCCTTTAACGATGCGAGCGAAAAATCTGGGACATATAAATACAAAATGATTGTCTTAAGAGCTTGTTATATTACCTAACTGTACCTACTTGTATTACAAGGCTGAATGTATGAAATACCTTGCCATTAAGTGACGTAAAGGTGTGAAATACGCCGTGTATTGCATAGTTATGGTATTCCATTACCTTGTTTATGGGTGTTTTCTTAAGAGTTACTGTACATGGGATTTTTTCGCCTATATGCTTAAAATTGCAATTAGCATTTTCCAATTTTTTGGCCTATAGTGCCTTCGTTTGATATGCAAGCTAATGCAATGCGGTGCTCAGTGGCGCGCGCAATTATACTAATATAGGAAATAAAACAAAAAACAATAATGTTAACTCAATTTAATTTATAATATATCAAAAACAAATTGCAAATGGATGCGAACTGCAAGTGTACTGTTTTTTCCGAGCGAACGCTTCATCTGTTGGTATCGCCTGAAAGAGTGGTGGCGCACGCATATAGGTATAATTTCAATATATTTTAAATATATTAAAAAAAAAAGAAAGTATAAACAATTTGGTATAAACAGTTTGCTTAAATTAAGATTCGTCCAGTTTTTATAAAAATTATATATTACCATATTAATGTTGTCATTTTTGTTTGTTTGTTCCGGTTAATCTCCGAAACGGCTGGAACGATTTTGACCGGACTTTCACTGGCAGATAGCTGATCTTTTAAGGAGTGACTTACTACTACTTTTATTTTAGAAAAAGAATAAAGTTAGAAAAAGAATAAAGTTATTTTAGAAAAAGAATAAAGCAAAAAAATCCATAAAACTGTGAACAAACTCCAACCTCCGGAACGGCTGGACCGATTTTGACGAAAGTCCCGTCACTAGCGGATAGCTGATGTTATAAGCAGTAACTTAGGCTACTTTCACTGGCAGATAGCTGAAGTTATAAGGAGTAACTTAGCCTACTTTTATTTCAGAAATATAATTAGGGTTTCGCGCAAAAAAATTGAATTCCATTAAATTGTGAACAAAATCTATACGAATATATAAAATTTAAACGTCTGTTTGTAATTTAAAATAACATGTGTATATACGGTAGTTATAACAAAAAGCCAATTTTATTTTTTTTTACCTGTCTGTATATATCCAATATAATCTAATATAAACACTAATAAATAATTCGTTATTAACGTGGATCTCCTGAGTGTTTACACTTGATTCGAGTAATAATCTTCGATCTTCGAGTAATAATAAAATAAACAAAAATACCAGTGCCCAGCACCGCGCGCGCCCCACTCCCACGCCGCCGCCGCAACGAAATTAATTATTTCCGAACTCCTAAATTTTACTAAATATACTCTAAAATATCTAAAAAAAATGGCCTTTCTTATTATTTTCTTACATAAGAGTGCCACATAAAAATCACTAAAAAATCGCCGACTAGCAAACTGAAATGTATCATTTGATATACATCTACGAGAACTACTTATTATGTATCGCGTACAAAGTCCAGCGATTTTTGCCATTATCTGCCGTATTATAATATTTTTCTAAGTGGGTCGAGACGGTCGCGTACTGGTCAGTGGTCAGTTATGCCGTAAACAAGTAGGTGTATTAAACTTTGAAGTTATCGATATTTGCAAATGCTATATATTTATTTGAATAACAGATTGGTGCTAATAAATCACTTAACGCAGCATTGAATTCGCATTACCAGCTGATTTATAGGCAGAGTAATTACGAGAGCTCGTGATATACAAAAATGCCAAAAAAATACATGAACTTTTAGAGTCTATTTTTTATAGGATAAATTTCGCTTTATAAAGAAATAATTTTGGCAATCAGTGATTTAAAAAAAAAATTATATGAAAAAATGCAGGTCGAGCTATTTTGTCAAATGTCGAGGAATGTCGATCTTTTTGAGCAATGTCGAGATTTTGTCAAAAAGTATTTCGAGCAAAATGACTGACCAAATTTTTATTTAAAACGAAATTGTTACATTCACTTTTCGCTAGTCACATTATCTGTGACTTAAATTGTAGGCTCTTTACGACACTGTGCCCTCTATCATTCGTGATTAGGACTCACGTGTTAATTTATATAATTATATTACTTACGTTATAGGTTTCTTTGCGGCATTGTGGATTAACCATAGGGCGTTAATGACACTAATGACAGTTTTTAACGGGTATTAGTTGCGACCCAGTTGTGCTACTTTTGTTCTTTGATCTTTATTTTCTATGGTTTTGTGACTCATAACTCGTGCGAGGCGAAACAAATGATCTCGCGCTCTCGTTTTCCGTAGATCGAATGGCGCCATTTTCTTTTTTCATCAGCCGCCTTTAGTTGCAGTTAATTTTCGAGTTTCAGTGCTTCATTTATTAAACAAAGCATTTTGTGACTTTCGAAGTGGTTGGTACTATAGGGGGGATCACTGTCTGTAAGTGATATTTTCTTGTACATCTCGTGCCCATGTTCTATTTTTGGTTCTGTGTTCTCTTGAACTGCCTTAGTGTAGGCTGAAGAAATATCTCGCCCTGGGCCACAGTTCGAAGCCGTCAAACATCCATTGAGTGATTTGTATAAGTAAGTAGCTTGAGCGCGTGTCCTCGAGAGATAATATATACTCTATAATAAGAGTAATATATACTCGCGAACAACCACCTAAAAAAAATATTCTTATGTAAATCGACCTGGCGGATCCGATTTTGGAGATCGACAGATAGATTACACATAATATTATTGATTAATTAATAATTTAATTAACAAACTTTTTTTGTACCGGGCAATTTTTCGATGAAATGTACTGTGTTTTAGTATGAAGGAAGCCGAATTCTACAATAGTTTATGTAAGAAACTACCATTATTTTTCGATAAACTATCCCAAAATTACAGCAGGATTCGGGGACTAATTTAAATACCCAATATAGTTGAGAACCATCTGACATGGTTGCGTAACTGTCAGTGGCGTCCATTGACGGTTTTCTAAAGTGACGTCCGACTACTAGATGTACTCTGATTTTGAGGAACAGTTTTTATCGCTATCATAGTGACAAAAATGTGACTGTCAAATATACTTCTTTATGTAGGAGTTAATTTATCGAAGAAAAAAAAGCAAAACAATAAAATAAATCAAGGGGAAAGAGGGGGCAAGGGATAATATATTTTAACAACATTTTGATAATAATTGAACCTTGAATATTTGAACCTCATTTGCGCAAGATTTTAATGGTCGAATATTATCATAGCAGCTTTTACCTGTTGTTCATGCAAAAAATTGAAACAAGTCTGTAATGTAAGTGACCTCTAAATCAAGCCGAACTACCATTTACATACAGATAGGTATACAAAATTGCAGTTGTCTTGCTGCAAATTAATAATTATTACTAGAATTAAATGTCACACCTCGTAGCTCAGATGGTGATTCCATGGCTCGTCCTATTATTCATATTTATCACGAAATAAGGCATCTCACTTACCTACTGAACATCTACTACAAGGTAATAAATCTCTGAAAAATAAATCATCCAGAGTACAGCTGCGGAAAGATCTCTCCCAGATTATACGCGTTCTTATTGAATGGGTTTCGAATAAATCGGCAGCTGTACGCCATTGATTAAACTAGTTGATACATTGTAGAAACTCTATTTTGTTACAACTAGGGACTTATTTATTGTTATCTCTCCGCCAACGAGCTGAAATGATTTTGTTTTTATTTATCGTGCTCAGTCACCGCACCTGATTATATTCACTGTTTATTTTACACAATAAAAGTCATAAATAATTTATGTTATAAAATATAAATCGTAGACAGCCCTGTCTAGAACTAAATGAAGGTAAATGGAAGAATGCATTTCTGTATTATAATGTGACAGATATTCAATTATAGGCTATAACTAGTAATACCTACATTATAAAATTTTAGATATTTTATACCTCAATGGATTATTTTATTTCAGCAGACGCGTTATCCAATAACAAAGAATATGTTATTCTAAAAATAATTTAATCAAAATTATATTAAAAAAATATTAGCCCAAAATTTAAATGTTACACAAAGAAACTTAGAAGCTGTTCTGCTGAAGAAAAACACTACTTAATTTCAAAAGAGATCGTCGAAATTACTCGAACAATGCCAATGAAGTATTCAATGCTGACGAATGTTCCTTTTATGTAAACCCAAAAAGTAGTAATAGTATAGTGATTTGAGGGTTTCATACTTCGGTTTTTGAGTAAAAGCAAATCAATTCTAGGGTCGATAGGGGGTATCAACATTAGTAGGTTTTTGAGCAGGCCCAGATCTTAAAAAGTCATGCTCAACTCTAAAGTGGAATGTTTTAGTTTTTATTGTTTTTCTCGAAAAGGATAAGAGATAGAAAAGTCGTTTTGATCTCATTCGATAGAGCGTAAACTTCATAACAACTATGACCTATGGATGTTGGTCAATATCTTGAAACCACTTAAAAACAAAAAAAATAGGATACAAGAATTTTAGATGATGGTTTTCTTTATCGATTGGTATATAAACTTTTTTTCTTGTCTTTTAAAATAAAGCCACCAGTGAGGTGGAAAAAAAGGAGCTAAGTAAGAGGAATGCCTAAAAATTAATATTTTTGGTTATATTCTTTAAATATGATTTCTATTTATTTTATTGTAATATGTGTGCGGATAGACATCGGTTAAAAAAATAATCAGGGGAGTACTGGTAGGTAGGTTTAATTTTAAAGGAATTTACAGAAACCAAATAACCAAGTTAAAACCAAATAGTATGAAATAGTCTTCTTACATATTTAACACCTTAAATTAATTGCAATATTCAACACAAGCTTTTAAAGTGCTTTTAAATTTTTTAAAAAGCATTTGCATTTTGGGCCAAAATTTACGATTTACGAACTCTTCGTCTTCGAAGAGTACAATATGTTCATTATTAGCCTAGATGATACATGCATTGTCTTATAAACTGCAATAAATTATCTGTAAATAATCACGTGATGCACATCCGCCCGTATTACCACAACCCGCAATACGCCGCACCCGTTAACACACGTTGACCGTACACGCCCGTGACACAGATGCTTCAGGCAACCGGCACTAGATGCGGCCCCACTGGATGTCACTCCAAAATAACTACTTATAGTTAGCAAGTACTGAGACGGACCATCACTTCGGCAGTCGATTCGATTCTATCCAATTCAATTCAATTCGATACAGAGAGGAAAACAATTGGACGGTAACCTGACCAAACGGAACCTGCTGATATATTGTTTTCTGATTCTGATTTTATTGTATTTTCTTTTACTTAGGAAACAATAAATATATATTTCTCCCTTAACAAGTATTATTATAACACTCGAAGTAGTTTCCACAAACACGAAAACACTTTTACTTCGCTCGACGCGCGTTTCGGCAACCAAGTTGGCATCATCCGAAGACGATTAAAACTGTTTTTTGAAGCGTTTTCTGAAGACTTTACATTATTAATTTTTTTTGCCAAGCAAAAAACAAATTTAATTACAAAACTTGAAGCAATAATTACCGAGAATCGTATGCAATTTTGGGAAGAACTACTTACCTCAGAAACCGAGGTTGATCTTGAATGTGAGGCTGCTTAAAATTTTTAGTTTTGATTAATTACTTGTAATAATAATATCTTCTTACCTATGACATCCTGTATATTACAATATTTTATACGTTTAGGTTAGTTACAATAAATAGTGGTAAAAAAATTGGCAAAAAAATTCCTTATTTATCATTCGTTGCATAGTTAAAACGTCCTAACAGTTATTTTTTTTATATATCAAAATCTAATGAAAATAAACTTTTTTCTCTTCTGTCGCTAAATAAGTAATCCATAACATAATCTCTTAACAAAATAATAATGAACATTTTGCTTCAAACGTAAACGGCATAATTGAATATGTAAAATCTCAATTATTTCGACTTCAACAAATTATTAGTTAGGACGTTTAACTAATGAGGGCAGTGTAGTCGCTCTCAGGCGCTGAGCTAAAAGCCGCTGACGATCGCGCGCGTTCGCTACTGATGCTTTAGTTGAATTGGACAATATTTTCTATAGTGCTTCCGTTTGATATGCAAACTAATAGAATGCGGTGCTCAGTGGCGCGCGTAATTATCCTAATATAGGAAATAAAATAAAAAACTCAATTTTAACTCAATTTAATTTATAATATATCAAAAACAAACTGCAAATGGATGCGAACTGCAAGTGTATTTGTTTTTATTTTTTCCGAGCGAACGTTTCATCTGTTGGTATCGCCTGAAAGACATCTATAGAGTGGATATTTTGTGTTATTGTCTCAGTGGCAGTTGTAGGTGTTCGATGATGAGTTATTGTGTCCTTGGCCGTATTAGGTAGGTGTTTACAACGCGACATCGAACGTGTACGTTAACTATAAAAGGCGCGATCGAGTGTTTTTATAATAATTGTGTCTAGTGTTTGTAAAATCATTGGTTATAGTTAATATTTTATAGTGTTATTATAGTATCATAGTATTTATAGAACATAGTGTATAGTGTTTATAGTGGTTTTATACAGAGTAGTAGAATGGAAGAACTAGGCACATCAAGGAGTAAAAAAGCAAAGCCCCGAAAAAATCTCACATTTAATTAGAAGAGCATTTGCTCACATTTAATGAGAATTTATTATGTGAGTTTTTGTGAAGAGTGCTACTAGTAAGTGACATAAATTGCTGGGCAATAGCAATTTAATTCCTTTCTTTTATTTTAAATTGTTATTAGCTAAATTGAGCACTAAGTTGTACACGCAAAATGCAAAAATTTTTCAATATATTAATTTTTTTGTTTTTAATTTTTAGTTTTTAATGTATCTTTAGTTTAGTTTAGTTTTAATAATCTTTAGTTTTTAATGTATTTAAACATTAAAAACTAAAGAGGTTGGCTTAAAGTTTTGCACATATATGAATATGACATAATATGACATCTTTGAGGTCACTTCACCTTCGTGGCGCATGATGATACGCCACTGAGCAGAAGTCAGTAAAACGCCGGCTTGTTCATGCAGGTGTCTTCTAAGTGAGCGAGAAGGGAAATGGGACTTATATGAGTTGAATAGGGATAGCGACCGATATAGTAAGCCGTGGACTGGAGACGCTAGTTCTATTCACAAGAAATTGTGGCGATATACAATTTTACAATATAAATTTTGCTATAGTTTGTATATCAAACGAAAACACTTTAGTAGACATCAAAAGTACAGGCAAAAACTAACCTCTTTAAGTCCGTCGAGCCTGCCCAAACTCCTGGCCTGCCTCAGCCCAGTCTCAAGCGCGCGTCGGCCCTTCTTCCGCCTCTCCAACAGCCTCGGCTTCCTCGGCGTGATAACGGGTTCGCTCTCCTCAGGATCAGAGTGCACTTCTGGACAGTGGTAAGTGTGCCTCCTGCGCGACGAGGGACTCGTTATCCGCGTGATCAAATTATCGAACATTTTCAATGCACCACTACTCTATCACCCGCTACGACATATTTCCAGCGCATATATTGAGAACAAAAACCGGGCAAAGGCCGAGTTATCTGTCTCGAAAGAATGTGGATCTCGTTAGTACTGTCTCATTTTTTGGGAGTCAACTGGCCTGACAAAGGAACGTGTTTACGCTTAAATTTAAGAGGCACGGCCACGGCTTTGTCGCCGCGATAATACCCGGCACGTGTCCCAGAAGAAGGTGTGTATTTGTTCAAACAATTGAAAACGACACGCAATAATGGGGCTAGAATTGGTACACACGTGCGCTGGGCCCCACGAGATGGATTTCCTTGCGGCCTGAAAAAGAGAAATTGGGTATTAATATAGATAAGTACTGAGTAGGTTAAAGGTCATAACACTAAATATATTTCTATAGACTGTAAATATGCCTTAAGATTGTCTGATGATGATTCAGAAGAATTTATTTATTCATAAACAACTGTAACTTGCTATATACGAGTATGCAATCTGTTTACGCTACACTCGGAATTCAAGATAGCCATGTGCGGTATCACCCAGACCCGTACGCCACATCTCCACCACGAGATGACGGATTTAGGGTTTAAGTGTTTATGTTTTAATAAACAGGAATGAATGATATAAATAACAAGGGCACACGCAGAGCCATCAACGACAGAGTAACCACCTACACAGAGACGACAAGAAAGAGTTCCCGCCAACACCTAAATTCATTGTCCATGCGTGTTTCGCAGCCATTCCGTAAACGGTATGTCAATCAACGTCATTTATTCGACAATTGTTGGTGTTCGTATGTCGTGGCGTCCTTTTCACTCGTGTGGCGATTCTCTTTGGACTTTACATTTTGAAAAATTGTGAAATTATGATTCGTAAAGGGGGAACTGGATATGCTTACTCATTCTATATAACGTGTCGCAATTTTTCTTAGTGTAGATGATTCTGGCATTGAATCGACTACGTTAAACATTCTTGTTCTCTCAGTGTACACGTAAATGTTACATCTGTCATTGCGCTCAGTCCAAGGTCATTCTAAACTAACCCCTCAATCTCCATACACTACGCCAATACTGTCGCCTCTGTGCAGCTGAGTTTACTCTGTGCTTCAAAGTTAGTCTTAGAAGAAGCGTCTTTGTAGCCAGGTCGTTCTTATTATTAAATAAATGTTTCGTCTGCGACTCTGTTTTTTTTCTTGTCCACAAAGTTTACATAATATAGTTCAGTAATATAACAGTTAAGATTATTTTAGCTACGTACAGACCTGAATATTACGCCGAACAACAAACAGGACAACGAACCGAACGGCAATCGGAACACTAATTTGGACGGGGCTACGAACGCAAATAGATTCGGAAATCCTGGCCGTTCGGCAAACGGTTTGCGACGTTCCCATCACTTGTCGATTTTTCTCCGACATCAAACAAAATGAGCGCAAATGCGTTTGCAGGTTTGGACAGGTCAAAACAAAACGGCGAACAAACTTTTGATGGTGAAAAATGAAAATGAAAAAAATCAAAAAAGGCTATTCGCCGTTCTGTTTGCCGTTCGCTTCGTTGTCTTGTGGGTTGTTCGGCGTAATGTTCAGGTCTGTACGAAGCTTATATATCGGACAAAATTCATAACTTTATAAATGCTGTCCGACATAAATGATTGTATTACTAAACTAATATTAAACGCACATACACGAGGCTTCCCAAACCGTAAATACTATTAGGAGCCCCACACAGTTCTATTCCGCAGCCGCTACCATTATCATAATTTATTATTTAACCTAGTGCACTGATCAAGTATATCAAGACAATAGGATCCGGTTCCCATATAAAACTGAAATATAATGAATATATTATTACAAAAATGTTGAGAATTACAGAAATTTTGGAATTATTTTCATTTAGTGGTGCTATTTTTGATCATGGCGGTGCTTTGCACCCCTCAGCAGAACGAATGAGCAGTCTAGCTCTAATTTCCGTACATTGGGATATTGAAGTTAGTCTTTTATTTTTATTTGTAATGTTTATAAAAATATATAAAAACACATTTTATTTTATTTCATTAATTTATTCGTAATATGTAATATATAATATAGTTTTTTATTTGAAAAAGGTATGGAATTTTTGTATAAATGGATTTTTCATTGAAATTCTGAAGTGCCAGGAAACGCGTGACCTTGAAAATTTTCGTCTGCTGCGCCGTTAAGGTCTCACGGGGCAGATCTAATATCCCCCCTCCCCCAAAATGAAATCCTGACTACGTCACTAGCAACTAGCGCCTACGAAAACAAAAGTGCACGCGTCCCTGAAGATGACCTTGCACCTGCATTGAATGACGCTATGCAATCCGACCGAAACAAGTAGCTCGAGCCTAGCAGCCGTAGGCAGCGCCAGTGCCGTTAGTAAAATAAACAATTATTGTCATTATAGCGTTAATTTTTTAAAGCCTTGAAATTAAGCGTAAAAAGACAGGTAATAAGCAGTCTCTTTCTTAATTGCCGGGTAATTTGCTTATAACGAATTCGAGAAAACAGGTTGAGTATGACCTTTCGAGAGCCTTTTCTGTTAGCGAGAATTCCATGCCATCTATGATCCGTGCCTTTTAGATGTCGCGGGCAATGCAATGGCGTGGCAACAAGCAGGCCATGGGTGGTACTAAGATAGTGTACATTTAACTAACTAACACAATGAAGATACTAGATCTGTTTATGGAATAAATCTGACAATTGTCTTTTGTTTTTGATAGTTATGTACCAGGGGCCGTCTGTGTGCCATAAACTGCGAGGTGTGGTATGTACCTATACTACACAAACACATTTATTGTTTTTAGCATTCCATTCTTCGGCGTCGAATATTAAACAAGCACTGCGATATTTAAATCTAAAAAAAGGTCTAAAAGACCTTTACTGCCGTTAAAATCTTCTAGTGCCGCTCAGGGAAGTGACAATTTATGTCACAAAAATTGGTATTAAATTTAGTTATTGTTTTTTTTTTAATTGGACCAATGGCCAGTTACCACAGTGTTGAACTGATCATGCATGATGGGCATAATCAGTGTAACAGCGTTTGGATTATTTTCAAAATTTACATTTCGTTATATTAGTTGTCACAGTACTAATTTTTCAATCAACCATTGAAAATAATTAATAACAATGTTAGATAATATTCTATAATTTGATGCCGAGTGGCATTTTAGTAACTTAAAAAAAATACAAATATTACCTTTCATCTGGGAAATAATCTCCATATAGTGATAATAAATAGTAATAGGAAATAATTTCATAACGTATAGGTCCTTAAGTATCGGAAAATATTCCAATGGTATTTGCACTTAGTGTAATGGCTTAAATTCGGCTGACAAAATTCAATCTGAAATTTAACAGATTCGTTCGGTTTCTATTGTTCTAGATCTAGATGAAACAATTGATGTGATTCATTTAAAAAGGATAAAAATTGAGTTACACTACACACCACAAATAGGTGGGTTTCTAAGAATTCCTTCCCTTATTTGAAATGTCACCGCACATCACTGGTTTCTTAACATTTTGTGTTTTGTTTCACTTACATATATATGTTTGATAATAAAAGAAGTAATTACTTTTATAACTAAAGCATGCTTTTCATTCGTAATTCACGCATTTGGCCACCGCGCAGTCCAGATCTTAACCCGACCTAGCATTTGTGGGACTTAATTGTAGTTGTTGAAATTTCGCATGATATTGTTCAGAACCTAATACCAAAACAAACACCGGTTACTAAGGCCTATTTAATAATATGTAATTCGCGTTGTAAATAAACATTTACGTAATTATGTAATGACGATTTATTTGCGTTATGAAAAAACCGTATTCTTTGAGAGATGTACACGGCCGTTACGGTACCAGCTGTGAAAATTACCAGACTGACAGATAAACTGACAGACACTTTTTGAATGTATCACACGCTGAAACCGGATTGTTTTCGGCGATCGACTGCTTCATTTTTGGCATATTAACAAAATATCCCAAGCAAATTTTGCAAAAAAAAATTGTGTTTATTTATAATATATAAAAATATACCTAACCTGCGAATATAATATAATGTTGCATAATTGCTGACCAGCTTTGAAAGAAAATTGAGAAAGTTGAGCATTTGACCTAACTTGGTATGAAAACTAGCGAAATCTGATAAATTTTGAGGCAATAATACCTTACAGTTATTTAGAGGTAGATTTATAATATAGTAGAGAACCAGTCCTTATTGAAGTTAATAATTCTGCGGTTACTGATCTCCATTTATTAAACCTGCACGCCACTGCCCACGATGAGTCAAGGCATAGATTAAGTGAAGTCAAACATCTCCGGACATATTTACATACGTGAACAGAATCGAAGTAAATAGCACCAGTCACGCCTTTATTTCCAATCATAGGTATTTAAATATTAGCGTAATAAAATTTAAAGCACATTTCGGGCTTTATATAAAAATGCGTCTAGACCAGAATCATTAATCAATCCAATCCAATAATTGTAGTAAAGCCTTCAACGAGAATTTGCGATAGATCCTATATATAAAGGATTCATAATTTAATTACCAACATATTAATACGGATTGAACACAAAACTCATGTTATATCCTTTATTAAATCATTTGATTTAATTAAATAGTATCGTAGTGTTTTTGAATAATGATTATATACATTTCCAAGGCTACCATTCGTTAAAATAATTCATAAGCTTTTTGTCTACCTAGCTAATGGAAGGACAATAAATACGTAATGTCTAGGTTGTTAACCTACTTATATTTAGAACTACTATTGGATACCTAGTACGTACTTCACACTAATATAGTAGGTTAGCAAATAAACAATCATCAAATTAGTTGTTTATATTATGTATCAGAATGGTGAGCATGCAGTTTTTCACAACTAAGTGCAAGCAATCTTAAATCCTCATTAATTTATATGTAAATGGGTTAATCCAGCCAAGGAGGCTTTAATAATAAACCAGTGCACGATAAACAAAATTGTGATCCAAAAGTCGTACATCTTTTTTTCATCAGTCAAGTGATTGAAACAAGTTATTAGCAGTCAATTACACAGTCCCTATTCCGAGTAAATAAATAGCCATTGTAGCAGATGACGTCTCCAAACCAGCTGTAAGTTACATGTATTACCAGCAGAGTGAGACTAGCAAAGCGGGGTGAAATTTAAATACAGTTATTACCTCGAATGTAAGTATAATCGTGACTGTTATAAACATTTCTTGAACTTTTCTTTGATGTTCATTGATAAAACTAGTATAAATTATCTCAGGTCAGATTCGGATCTTTTAAGGTTTCTGAAATCATATATAATATAGTAATATAAATAAATAAATCTTATGTTACCAATTCTAAACAATCTTTAATATTTTTGAGTATCCATTAAAGCAATCAGCTTAAGATCTATTGATAAAAGTGAATTCAGTTGAAATAAATAACATTTTATATATCTATAATATAACTAGTCAGTAAATAAATAGAATAAGCAATAACAATATTAATAATAATAAAACAGTAACTAAAATCAAGTATAAGATACAATAGTAACTTCTTTTGGACCTCACCTGAGGTAAAGTGTCTCAAGCCCCTTAATAATCTAAAATATATAGTCTCTCTCTCTTTCTCACCCTCTCATGCATATTTTATCTGAAGTGTTACTATATATTTGATAATAGATAAAAATTTGAACGTTTTTACAGAACTGGCGCCTATTAAGATATCTATTATATTATATCTACTACATGTAACCAAGTCCTGTCACAATATTTCTTAAAAACTAGCAATGCTTGAAATTGTTTTTACATCTGAAAATTATGTTAATACTTTGTATTACCACTCACAAAAACTTATCCCTTTTCTTGATAACAGCACTGGTGTTGGTACTAACAAATGCTGCTGGGCTCTGATGGTGGTGTCATCTAGCGGATGTCGCTGTACTACCTCTGGAATGCTGCTATGACCGCTGATACTCTGTTATGAAATGTATTCACCCTCAAACCTTTAATTTACTGCGTCTGCCTTTATATTCCTTTATCACTTGAATTTGCGAAGAAAATTGTTTCTTTTTCTTTTATATTAATCAAAAATCTCTTCTGGGGGTGGGATGCTACCAAGGCCTCCACATCTTACTCGTTAATTACGACGAAAACATTTATTTTTGCAGTTATTTCTGCTTGTATGCCTTTTATATTGCTGTTCTCGTTTATTTAGCTCGTAAATTTAGTATTATTATTTTGGTTTTACTATTAATTTATAATAAATTTTTATGAAAATTAGGAGCGTGGCTGTTACCTCATCGAACGCCCTAGCTTGACTCTCTCTTGTTGTTTATTGTTACTACTGATATGCCGTATTGAAAAACATTTGCATTTCCTGGTTACCTTAATTCTTTCTTGTTATGATGTTATAATCTGGCCAATTAGATTGATGCTTCTCTTACAATTTGATTTTCACTTTATATAATTTCGAACTGTAAACACTGTAATAGAATTAGATCAGATCATTTTCTGTTGCGTAACTTCAATTTACGTATGAGGCGTTACATCGACATTGTATTCTTGTTCGTGGCTAGAAACTCTCGAGCCCCATTTGTACACTGATGCTTTCGCATTAATCTTTTAATCTAGACATAGTTTACTAGTGATCGATACTGTATAAATATTATTGTGACTTGTCTATTGTAATTATGCTTGAAATAGATTTTTGTGCCTATTTATAATTTATTTATAATGACATTACGTTCTGAAATATCGTTCCGCTATAGTATATACGTTGGTCAGTGATGCATGTGGGCTTGCGTATATTATACTATACATGCTATACTATAGTCTGTACGATAGTTATTGATCACTGATTTAAGTAAATTTTTAATTTGATGTATTTACTGAATTTGATCAGGTAGACACTATCTCTCTCAGTATAGTAGTAAATCGGTAAATACTGTGCCAATAGCTAAATATGCTCTGTTCATGGCCAGAGCTTTAAAAAAATTATTTGCTGTTCACCATAGAAAGCTTTATGCTATTTACAACATCAAATGAATATTGATACTAAATACTGTTACCATTAAATCTAACAATTGCCTGTTAAGAACAACATATACCTGCCCATTTTCTTCTTCAGAAGTATCTGACCATCTGACCAAGTAGATCACATCCTTAAGTGTTTTTACTGCGCTTACTAATATTTTTATAGGCGTCATAACGACCGTAATGTACTTGCTCCAAACAGAAACTAGACGCGCAATAGCACTAACGTCGGTTAGAGAGAAATTAAAGTAAACATTAGATATAAAGTCACTTGTACCTAGTAAATACTTCCGGTTTAACTGGAATCATTAGAGTGTAGTATTTGAACGCGGTTTTTATTACGACCGTCTCGATGAAATGATACCATTTACCATACGTCGAATGGATTATCTTAATTTTAATACCATTAACTGCGAAAATATGTTTTTAAATTACCGCCATTTACATCTGCGCTACATTGATATGCAACAATTTTTGCTTGGCTCGTGGACTCATTACGTTCTTTAAGCAACTGGGACACTGACTGGGATCTAAATTTGCTGGGTAAACTTCCGAGAAAAACCCTCGAAGCTCGAGAGCTTTTATTTAGTCGAAATCATTTGACAAAAATAATTTTTTTGTAAAAAACGCTTTTCGCTGTCAAGATTATTAATTTTTGAACTATATTTCATAGGGAGATCTAGACGAACATATATGAAGGAGTGGTCGGTCTAGAACACGCATAAAGGTATTTGACTTTCAACGTCGACAAGGTACGCATTAACCAACTCAAAAGTTCGCCATCAAAGACCAAAGTTGCCTGGCAAACGTTCGCATCAAAGACCAAAGTTGCCTGGCAAAATTTCGCCATCGAAGGCCAAAGTTGCCTGCCAAAAGTTCACCATCAAAGCCAAAGTTGCCTGGTAAAAAATCGCCATCAAAGGCCAAAGTTGCCCGGCAAAAGTTCGCCATCAAAGACAAAAGATCGCCTGGCAAAAGTTAACACACATATTCAAAGAATTACTCTCAATGGCAAAATGGAGACACACTCTCTCAACAGTTTCTATTGTTTCTATTTTTCTTTCAAGGTCAACGATGGCTCGCCGCAACAAGTCTTATGAAAGTTACGGTTGAAGGTGTCATATTCCATTAGGTCCATTTTGTATTGTAATATTTTTGTGGTAATGTTTCTTCTATAAACTCACAGGGTTAACAAAGAATGGCCGCTTGGGGTGATGGCCGATACTGGATACCACTGACCCAGCCGAGGTTATCTAATAGATATTGATGTAATATACAAAAGTCGTAGACTAAGGAATATTATTTATAGTATGATTATTTATTTAGTCTTTGTCAATCGTTGAATGCACATCATTGTAATTATTGTTCAAGTATATTGGTATTAATATACAATTGTGAATCGTATACAGTGTGTTTATGTACCTGGCCCCAAGTGACTACAATAATGACTGTGGGTTATAATGCGAGACGACCATTTATTTGTCATAAGCGTATCGATTTTCATTATCAGCCTTGTGATATATTTGGCAGGCAGATCAAAGTTTTCCGAACAACTGGAATATATTTAGATCGATACTAATTTAGCTGGTGCTTTAAATATAGCTATGCCAAAGTTGAATTTTCTCATAATGTATAATGAATTGCATTCAATTATAGAATATGTCTGAAAATCCCATAAAATCGAAGCCAATGACGCCTATTTGTAAATATAACTATATAGTTAATAGATAAATTGCTATTGACACTAACTATTTACTCTATCGTGCTGCACATGGATTAGTGGAAATCAATAATCAACATCGGATATAAATTACACTTTTACTTATGTATTCATAGCTTTTTGATGTTTATTGCCGCTTTATCGCTTGGAGTATGACATATTTTTTGCTTCTCAAACGACCGTTTATCCGTCATTACACCTTCTCACCGGTGGGTTTATAAATGCGTTACTGCCCCAATGGCCAGGATTAATACTCTACTTAATATTGGAGACAAATTATATCTCATTATTGTTGCAGTTCATTTCTATAGAGCAGCACTATATTGGGGTCCTGGGCATATTTGAAAAAAATATAAGTACACACCGGCAAAGAAAGTCAAGAGCGCCAGAAGCAAGGCTCTGCCGGTGGGGCCCATCAGCCAGGACCGGGGGAGGCTGCGTAACTTCACGTGACACTGATCACATTTGTGGAGAGGGTCACGTGAAACGTGCGGCGTACCCATTACGAGGCGGTCTCGGCCTACATAGATATTAGGGGTAAAGAGCGATGATACCGCTCGGCCCCCCTCTAATCGAGGTCACATCTATAGCCAAGGATATTGGCGCGCGGGGTACCAAAGAGTTATAGCGTTAGACTGACTTGCTTTTTAGAAATTTGACAACTTCCACATAAAATAAAGTTTACACAGCATTTTTACTGGAGATTTTGTTAAAAAATCTAGCAAAATTGCAAATGTCTCAAAAAAGTTATAACCTCAACCAATCTAATCCTAGTAACAAACAAAAGGGATAATAGTAACAGATAAAACTTATGGCCGTCTGTAGTAGATAGACCAAATGTAACGGGTGAAATGTATCACTTTGTATTTTATTTTTTAAATTATTTTAATTGTAGAAAATACCTCAAATCCTGCTCTACTACGTACTGAACGGATTTACAAGTAACAACTACTCAGAGAGCTAATGCTCCGTCCTGCATTGAATTACACCTGCAAATTCGATATGATAGCTATGGTCATTCACCGATACCTCCATCAGGTGCAGACTAGTTTTGAGCTATTGCCCCTTTAAAACTTTGAAGTCCCCTAGGACCCTTCCTAATATTCCGATTTTGATCTAGTTGGGCTAGAATTAAAGGTCGAAGAAAAAGCTGTCGATTGTCGATTGGTAAAAAAATCCTATCCCCCACCCCCATATTTTGCGCACTAGACGTTTGTTTGCAACAAAAATTATTCGCTAATGGCATCGTATAGCGTATGAAGTCCGAAGAAAAGCCGTTTGATTTCTTAATATCCGTCAATATTCAGAGAACTTATGGGCATTTTAAAAATTTTCGTTTTCCCCCTCGCCTAATTATCCCACCACCCCCAGCATGTGGCCTAATAATTCCTTCATAATAACTCTTGCACAAAAAAAAATGAGCCAACTCCAACTACTCCTCGATGAAAAATCAATTTGGGTTTTCTTATTTTCGCAACTATGAATCGGGATATTTCGAGAACTAATTATCCTATTTCGCTCAGCATTAAATGAGCGTGTGTGTTTTGTCGTACTATTCATTGTGTATATCAACTTTTTTTGTAAAGCCCCCCCCCCCTAGGCCCCGTCTACTCACACCATGACAAAATGATTGGAGGATACAGCTTGATAGATTCAGCAAAGACAATTTTTAATTTGAGTTGTATGTTTTCGAAACCCAGATTCACTCCACCATATACGGTGGAGGAAGGACGATTTGATTCTTATAAAAATATTGTTGTAGTCCTGCCTCTTTATAACCCCATGGGGAAAAAATATTCTAAGGATTATCCCAGGTGACCTGACCATCCAACTTATGAAACCCTGGTCGATAAGTCGTCGGCCATGTGTTTCAGTCAAATAATTTATAACACATCGGCTGTTATGGATACGACGTTGCTCCATCCTGCTGAGCTTTTCAAATTGTTCGGATCTAAGTTCGCACATCCTTTTGCAGATCTAAATTTCCTCCAGGCTGTGATTGTTTAATCTAATTTGGAAAAGGCTTATCGTACTTGTTCCATCAATTCCCTTCATGTATGAAGATCGCGTTTTAGATTGTGAAACTAACAATCAGGCATGAAGACTGCTGCTATTATATGCTGCGTTCCAAGGGATTAGATCGAAGAAATGCATGGTGGTGTACCCGAGGGTGTATACATGTTCAGTATATCACATGCAGACGTGAAAAATACGAAACATTTTTATCTGCGAAAATACAGCCCATAACTAATCGACGTTTAATGTTGACATTAATGATTACACCGGTCAGTTTTTTCCCGGGCAGTCCGATAAAACTCCCAACAAAGCATATCTGAATGTAGTAATGGTATATTGTGGTGTGCTTGTAGGCAAGACGCAGCAGTCAGGCATTATGAATACATTTTATGAGTACACACGTTTTTACCATGAGTTGTTCAGCCTACGGCTAAGCTACCTCTGATTCAGGATGACCGGCCCAAGTCCCAACAGTTTGATTTGAACACCGGAGATATGACACGCAATCCTCACTGCATTCCATTATAACCGCCACTTAGTTCCTCGGATTACGCCGGCATCGGGTATCTCACTTCATGACGACGGATCAGGCCTTCAAAATTCTATATTTAATGGCTCATTCCAAATTGCCTGGCAATGATTATAACGTGATTCTCTTGGGCATATATGCCAACAATAATATAACACCATACTGTTTCAATTTTCAAACTCGGATGACAAAATATTATGTAATATCTGAACATATCATTTGTAAATCTAAATCTTACTATGGATATCAAGTCTGAGCATAATAAATAGTTACTAATTAAGGGAGACGATACGAAGTGCACTGACCGCCTAAAGGAACAATTGCTGTTGTATATTGTTTTTTATTTATGAATCTCATAAAAGAATGATTGTGCATACAATAATATAGTATGGGCCAATATCTAAGCCATATTTATATTTATTTTGGTCTACTTTAATATGGCAATTCCGTAAATATTTATTTTTATAATTAAAAGCGGCAACGTCACTCATATCGCAGCCGTAACGCTGAGATAGAAAGCATATAAATCTCTTTTTAACTTATCGGAAATGACGTGCTATCTGTTTTCATTTGGGACAATCGTGTAAACCCGGTAATCGTTCCTCTGCCTTTATCCATCAGCATTGGCGGGTTTGCGGGATTTTCGTGCGTATTGTGTAACGGTCATTCGTTATTGAGTAGTGCGTTGGTTGAGATATTCGCGGTTATGTAGTGCTGTTTTACTGTGATTGTGATACAATATAATATCAGTGAACGATGAAAAATATTCCCAAACGTAGGCACTATCGAACGGTAGCCGAGAGAGTATTTTACTGCATACAGAGAGATCACCCTCATAGCGACAAGGATGAATTAGTGGATATGTGTTCGGATTATACGGAAGCATCAAAGTCAACATATATACACCTTTAAGAGAAGAAAAGATACATGGAAGTGTACAGCCTCCGGAACCAAAAAGCGGTCGAAATAAGATTGTAGTGGATGGATCTTCAAAAAATTAAAATGTTTCGAAACGAAGGGCGGAAAACTTATTACACTGATGAAACATGGGTCAACGAAGGACATACTGTGAAAAGAGTCTGACAGGATAGAAATGTCAAAAATGCACGGCAAGCTGCGATTGAAGGCTGGACAACTGGTTTAAAAATGCCGTCTGGAAAAGGTCGCCGTTTAATCATGATGAAACATATTGGAAGTGATAGTGGATTTGTGCCTAATGGAGAATTGATATTTCAATCCAAGAAGACCGGAGAGTACCACGAGGAAATGAATTCCGAAGAATACGAGAAATTGTTTGGCGGCATACTTAAACATGTGAAATCAGTGTGTCGTGGTTATGGATAAAGTGCCTTAGCATAGCCGAAAATGTGAAGAAACACCCCAACAAACATGGAGAAGGAGAAATTCAAGAATGGTTAACAGAAAAAAAAGGCAGAATTATTTAAGTTGCTAAGGTACATAAATATAAGAAACTGGAAGAAGACCAGTGACTGAAAATAGTGATATTACAGTTCATTCAATATGTATGTATAGTTAACTGACCACATATAAGATACCGCGCAGTTGCCACATGTAATTCTCAATTTTCTCAGTATTCAATTAAAATATCAAATTCCACAATACTATATTAAAGTTGTATATATTATTTATGGATGTTAGTAAATAATAATTGTGCACACAATAATATATTATAGGCCAAGATTTTACGTTTTTACATTTATTTTCGTCTACTTTAAATATGACAATTACGTAAACATCTATTTTTATAGTTAAAAGCGGCAACGCCGATCCACGACCTTTCCAATAACGAATATTCGAGCAGTATATCTCTTGTTAACTTATTGGAATCGTATCTCTCGGATCGGGATCGGATTCTCGGATCGAGTAGGATCAGGTTCGCATATCTTACAGTGGCGTGTTAGCGGGAATTGCTAATATATTATTTATATACCAACCTATGTAGGTATACATCGCTACGAGAGTTGAAATAAAAGAGTATGGCGGTTAGCAAACATGTTTGTTCGTTTCGTATGAAACCTGAAAAACGTAGATTTCCACAAGACCTCGCTTTATTTACGAGATAGGATAGGCATGTTAAAAAAAGTTTTAAGGAAAATATTATTTGACCGCAAAAATGGATAGTGGGTGTTAGAGCAGAGCCGACTTTAACAAAAAAAAAAGTTGATTTATGGGCTGCTCGAAGTAGGTACTGACGTGTACTGAGGTAGGTAGGTACCTATTACATCCTCCACTTAAGACATTTCTCAAATAATTTTATCCAAAAAATATTCCAGTGCTTGAGGCCGCTAGGTTATAAATGCTAAATGCAACGATATAAGTTAGGTTTTTTATTGGGATTTACAAAACTGAAAACGCTCTCTGGTTTATTATATAAGTAGGTACCTATTGTCCATTGACTTTATTTTTATGTAGGTACCTACCATCCTAGATCACAAATTAATAATTTACATCAGTGGGCAAAATTAAAGTTCTATAGACTGTTTATAAAATTATAACCGTGTACCTAAAAGAAAGGAAAATTTTCAATGACTGTAAAATACCTCAAGGTCAGTTTCTAATTTTGATTGGCTGTAAAAAGTGTGTGTATTGGAAATCGCTTTGCGATGAGAAGCTGGTAGGTAGGTATGTATTGCATTTGTAATGATTTTTAAAAATGTGTTGAATTTAGTCTCCGTTTAGTTAAGTAGGCACCTATTAACAAACAAGCTCTGATCCTTATCAAAGCTTGTCTGTTAATAATCTTTGTCTTTGTTGAGTGTTAACGATTTAGTAGATTAGGTAGGTACCTACTTACACAATAAATATGATTGTATTTGAATCGCAAGTATATTTATTTTATTTTTCCGTTTTAAAGTTTATTTTTCTCGACTACTTAGCTGTTTTTGGCGAACCACCCACTAAAAAATGGTAACGCGCTGAAAGCAATACTTCATGAGTGGTGTGGAAACTTGCATTCAATATCAGCTGTGGGGTTGAAAATATGTATATAAAAACCTTCTACTTTCACCCCCCTAAGAAAACAAAATGTCTACGCCAATGAAAAACATTGTGTAGGTCAGGGTTGCCAGTCGTTCAACTATACATACATATTGTACGAACTGTAGTGATTATAATATTATTAAATAGTGACCTAGAAAATAGTGATATTAAGGTAAGTATTAAGGTGTAAGATATTAGAGTTTTTATATTTTGATGAGAATTTTTGGCTTTATTTGGAAATATAGGAATATTTATTTTATTGTTTTATTTTTGTATGCATATAAAACCTTATACTTTGGGAGTCAATCTAAAAAATGCCTACGCCCATGGCTAGCACCTTGCAAGTGTCATTAGCAGGTCATTCAACTTTTTAAACTTCTTAGATGCACTCGTGTACCCCAATCAAAATAAACCAAAAAGATGCTAGCAATAATTCGCATTGTGCTGAAAATTGGTATAGATCTTCAATACCCCGTTACAAATAATATATCAAAAATCCCCGATGATTCCATCTGCTAAAAAATCATTCAAGGTCAAATCGGTTTCTTGCATTTTTCTCGTAAACGGTAAAACGTAAAAACAACGTACGTAAAAATAATGACATCCGACAAAAGTTGTAGAACATACAACTGTCTTTAATGTCTTTATATAGGGACTTACCGTATAATTACAACGAAATTGTAATTATGATAATACTATCCGGTCAAGAAACATAATAAAGAGTTTAGAGACATTTGTCTAAGGTTTCCCATCACAGATTTAAAATCTACAGACTTGTTGCTTATTAAATGTTTTCCCAGTTTTTTATTTATGAATATTTTTGTGCCGGTCGTCTCCTATGTTTTATGGCAATTCGTAACATAAAGTCGAAATTCGTTACTTACTCGGGGGGTTTTTGGGGTCTCTGGACACTAATATCAAAACGGCAACGGTCTCCGATATACCTGGTGCCCAGGGTGGACAGTATGAACGTCGTCTCCTGGAATTATCTTGAGTATTACATCATATTTACCTGATACCCTGGTATACACATTTTATCTCGATTTTGGTTTTCCTAAATTTTCGGTAAGAATGAAATTTTGTTTTTTTTTTGTAGGGGTTTAGTTTACACCCCGTATATATTCCTTTTCGGAGCACGAGAGAAACATGGTATTCAGGCCATTTATTACCAATGAAATTTCCAAAAACGTCCTGAAAACCGTATTATGATATTCCATATTATTCAGAAGATATATGCATCCAAAATTACATTAAACTTTTGAATTATTGCAACCTATTGGGCAGCAGGGTATATTAAAACTAAAATTAAAACTTAAATATAAGTAAATACCGTAAAATATTAAACAAGTAAATATTTTATTAGCTTTATATTACCTTTATAGTCCCTGATGATGGTAAATGAATAGAAGATGGAGATTATAAACTGACAGGAAAAACAAATAATAACAATAATAATATACGTTTACTTATATAGGTTGTTCACGTATAATCTTTAAAAAATACAGAGGGTGATTCTACATAAGAAAATGTTCATATGAAATATGATGATATATTACATAGGTCAGGAGCATAGCTCAGGAAATAGGTCAGGAAATGCTTCATAATGAAGATACAGGGTGTTGAAATTGAAATTTTATTTTCGATTTTCATCGTTCAAAAAAATAAAAAAATATGTGCCAAAAATAAAATGTTATCACAAAATTGGGAATCGTAGGTATTTAGAGGGTGAGAAATCATAAGATGGTATTTGTTTTTATGTAGCACTCAGAGAGTGCTTTTTAACCTAAATTATGTTTGTGAAAGACTCAAGTCTAGACCCACAAGATGAAATTTTAGTCATATGGTTGTGAGACGGAGCATGGAAATCCTATTTAATATCACACAATAATAACACCGACACACAATAATAACGCATAAGGAATATTCTTTAACTTCACGCATAACCTTACCTACTTTTCGGCCTTTTTTCCTCGGTCATCTAATGCCCTATAAACATGAATCCTCCAGACAGCGCAAGATCATAATCTACTTAGGTGCCAGATAGGATATTCGGTAGCCAGGCTATAAAAAAGGCATTACGAATACGTACGGGGCACTAATTTTAAAATGATTATTTATTAACAGCTCCAGTGGCGTACGGAGGCTGGAGAAAATTACTACATCCAAATAAATGCTATAAATGCATTAATACATGCTTCAAATTCCTTCAACAATTTAATTTGTAGTCTAATTTTTGGTACTAAGTAAATGGAACCCTTTCAATGTGTCTTAACTATTCGTTATTTCGGCAAATCGATTATATGTCATTGACATTATTAGAATTATTTTCTGTTGCACGCATTTTATTTCGAGTGAAATCGGGACGTCCAACTGGCCATAATAATTACCTACTGATTGTTGGTGCTCAGCAGTTCGCAAAAAACTACTACAATTTGAGCAATTTTTGTTATATTATATATCTCTATTGCGCGGGCAAAAGGGCATATGTCAAAAAATATGAATGTGCAAAATGAATTTTCGAAGTTTCTCCCGATTTTGTAAAATCAGGAAAATATTATAAAAAGTAAATGAATTAGAATTTGGTGACAAAGGTTAGGGTGAAAACTGTAATTACTCAATTTTTCGCTCACTTGGCGTATTCTACAATTTAGACTAGACGATACAAAAACATTCCGAAAACAGTAACGTAAGTCATTTGGATAGAACAGCATTTTATTAAAAACATATTTCTCACACAAGTATGCACTAAAATATGCACAATCTTTACATAAACAGAGCAGCACAAGCAACACATCAAATGATTTTATTTAGTTACTGTTTGGGTAAAGACGCGTTAAGTCAATAAGCCGTACTGGTATTTCAGACACAAGTTGTCTTAAATCTATCAGATTTTAAAAAAGTATTGGAAAAAGATGGAATTAAGTTACATATGTCTGTTTTATCCATGTTCTGGTAGTTAGGCCCCATTTATCACAATTCTTTGAAGTGTTAGTAATAGGAGTTGACCTCAGCCGATTTTATCAGACACATCTTTAGTAGACGGCGCTTTCAGCAATGTAGTTAAGTCGTTTTGGTCATTTTGTGACTTATGCCCTTTTGCCCGCGCAATACAGATAGTATAAGCATAAACTAAATTAATTAAGAAACAAACTATAATTTTATTTCCTTGATAAATTCTACGTAGGTAGGTAATATTTATTGCATATTTGGCATAAACCTTTAGGTTATGTATAATTAAATGATTCCCGCAAAATGGCCAGCAACATTACCTGCTGTAACACCCACTGATATTTTGAATCAAGCGACAGCTATATAGCATTTGCCTGGCGGTAGATTTCGACGTACGCCACTGACGTGGTGGAGTGCATCTTTCACGTCTTACCTCCAGAGTGGACGTTATTTGGTAGTTATTAACGTTTTTGTCTAGATTAAACCTTCTTAGAAAGATACGGTCGGTGGATCTGATCGAGGTGGACATGACATTAAAAATTCGAGCTGCTGCTCGAACGGAAGGCGCGGTAATAAAGCGATATGAAGTAAGTCCGCCGCGCCGTAAGGAGTTTTTCTGTTTCGGTTGCCGTTATACTTCTCAATGAGCGGTCGTAATAAATCATCGATTGCTTGATTACCGTGTTTACTTTTAATCACTGGGTGCAGCAGACAGCTCATCAATTGGTAATAACACGAACAATGCGCGTTTTGAGGAATTTAAGAGTCGAAGTTGATTTAGTTCAGTACATCCCAATTTATAAATAATATATTGTGGAAGCTAATCATGGAAGCATTCAGAATTGTAGAGCATGGGTCATTCAGAATTGTAAATATTTCACAAAAAAATAAACAAATGTAATGGTAAACTAATGATTTTAATGACGCTACGTTCAATGTACGTCGTATATTTCCTACGAGCGTGGGGTAAAGTGCACTTTACCGCACGCAAACGCATGCGGGAAGAAATACTTTACCGCACAAGTGCGGTAAAAAATAGATTACCATATATTTTTTAAAACATTTATAATAAATCGAAAATATTTTTTTTTTGGATTATGTAATGTCACTTATAAAAATCATAGCATTGATATAAAAACGTAGGAAGTTTTGAGAGTAAATCAAAAGAGTGTACCAAGGAAATTATACAGATGGAAAGTTTGAAATTTTTATTTTCATATATTTTTTTTAGTTTAGTTAATGCTCGTATGAAAAATATTGTAAGTAACACGTGCAGTAAGTGTCTTTTTCTGTTGTGAAGTGCAATCAGCGTACGGAAAAGTATTAATTCCCGCACTTGCTAGATAAATAACTATTTTCTAAGCACTTTACCGCACGCAGATGCGTGCAGGAAGAAATACTTTATCACACGTGTGCGGTAAAAACATAGATTACCATATTGAATATATGAGAAATGATAAATAGTAAAAGGAATGTACATTATTTAATCAATGCTGCAGACAATCCAAAGATAATATTTGTCATATTTCTTCTCTTAACTGATTGAAAAAAATCACCATTTAAATCAAAGCCAATGATAATTTAGAGATTTATTGAATTAGGGAATTTCAATTTAATATAGAAATAAGGGAATTTCAAGATGGCGGCTCCAATATGGCGGATATTTTTGCTATTTACGGTCCAAATCGACACAAAAACAGTACCTGGGGAATTTTTGGGTCGCTGATCACAATTTTGTTGTCAAAATCAATGTTCATGATGGCGGACATTTTTGCTATTTGTGTCAGAATTAACTTTCGGATGAATTAACGAAGAAATTATGGAATTTCAAGATGGCGGCTCTAATATGGCGAACATGTTTGCTATTTACGGTCCAAATCGACAGAAAATCGGTGAATTTTGGGGTCGTTGATCTCCATTTTTTCTTCAAAATTTAACAAGATGGTAGACATTTTTTACATTTATTGTCAGAAGCAAATCAATATTGGTGTCCCGGAAATTTTTGGGTTATCAGATTATGAACTTTTCGACAAAATATATATTCAAGATTTTTTTTGTCATTTATGGTCCGATTCGGCTTAAAATCGGTATGTTGGGAAATCTCTGGTTCTATCTGACTTAAAATTCCGTAGAAATGGTACTTTACGGTGGTCGATCACGATTTTGTGTGTCAGAACTAATAGCCAATAATCCTATAATAGAAGAATCAAAGCTGCAGGACTTTTGGAGGAAGTACTTCCTGCTAAAACTAGTGCTCAAAGTAAATAATAATGTCGACATTTGCAAGTATCCAAAACTCAATGCATTTCTTAAAAACAAAAATGTAAATTATGCTGCCAAGAAGCCTAAACATATTCGGGGTGTCTGGAGCTTGTCGTCAAGAGGAATTGACAAATTGACTATGGATGATAACATAAGAAAACACTCTTAATTGTAAGGGTATCAAAGACCTAGACGAATATTGCAACCCTATTTGGTCCAACTCTACAAAAGTAGGCGTGGTTTGACGATCTGGTGGCGTCTGTACTGACACGTTGTTGTTGTTGTTATTTTTTTCGTTAAACAACACTAATTTAATCCATACAAAGGTAAATAACTTTTTTGAGGTTATCTTATTTTACTTTATTTGCTCTTCGGTCTTTATTTCAGGACTGCATTGCGAAAAATGCCCACCAAAAGGTCACTCATTAGTAATGGACAAATAACTCCTAGCCAAACAAAATAAATAATTGCTATTTTGGATGTTATGAATAAAGGGGCAAGTCATGGTATCTCTATAGACAAGGCTGAAGCCTTTGAAATTGGTAAAAAGTGAAAAAAAATAGTAGCATGAAACCCATTGAAAAGGGAAGAGAATATAACAAAAATGAAAGGAAACATAATTAACGGGCGATCAAGGTTGGGAAGTGGAAGGGGGTGAGTTTTTAAGGGTCAAAAACGGTTTATCTCGATTTCCGGCAAAAGTACAAGTCCTATTTACACTTTTGTCACATAACCTCAAAATTTATGTAAAAAATTCAAATAACCAAGTTTTTGCTCTTTTATTTTTCTTTTACAAAAAAAATTTTTAAAGAACTTTGGTGAAAACTATGGTTTGATGTCCTACACTGTATTTTTTTTATTTAAAATATATATTTTTTCACCTTATTTTGACTTAATAAGTTTAATCTACTGATCTACTGAAATGTGTTTTAATTTATTGATAAATTATAAGACCGTAGGGTGAAGTGGGGTAACTGTAATCAAAAAAATGATAGTTGCACTTTAAACTTCTGTAACAAAAAAAACCAAAAGGGATATCGGGTTCGTTTTAAAAAAACAGCTTATTTCATTGTTAAATCAAAATCTATTTATTTTTAATCTGCCTTAGTTTTTTTATGAGCACAAATTTTAAAAAACATGAAAACATACTGAAATGTATTTCTGTTAGAAAAGTATATCATGTAGGTACGTATTTGGGCGAAACAGCACGTGAAATGTAATCCGTAGCGATCGATAAAATTCGATAGGCCCAGCGATATATCTGTCTCCATTCATCAGCGAATGTAGCAAGAATTTTCTCGAACATAAATTTACTGAAAACTGAAAGAAATCAATTTTCGTCAGCTAGTGTAGTGGGACTACATACAAAAAATTTCTTAATACTAGAAAATAATATAATGTTAGCTTTTCAGGAGATGTAATAATTTACATAATAATGATACGTATAACAAAAAAGTTGATCATAATTTAACAGATTCTGAATTAGATTATGGTTTTAAGCACATTTTAAAATATCTGACAATTACTCATTAAATATTTATTGTTTCTGTTTTGTATGTATTTTATTTTTGTAACTATTTTGTTGTTTCTTTATTTCTAAAAATATATTTCTTCTCCATTATAGACTTATTTATCCAATAATCCCAAGTTATCCCACCTTTTCTTGTGTAAATTGCATGCCTACTGATTTCTACTGAATTTTTGAACGTATTTATACTGAAGGAATAAAAAGTGGCCTGGCAACCCTGTTTTAAAGTCTTTTCCAAGTTGGTTCCTTTTAATGTTGGTCCTACATTTTCGAGTATATTTGACATTCTAATTTTGATATTTCCCCGGTCCCTATCAGTATCATGAAAATGAAACCCCAGAGCAAAATGTTTGATGTCTTCACAGTCTAGATCGTTTAGAAAGCGAGCAGCCCCCACACGTACCTATGTATGTAGGTGGAAAAAGTCTTTCTAGAACTTGAACATCTGACAAAATCAGTAGGAAAATCAATTCTTACGTAGCATAAGCACGTGCACCGTGTAGGAAAGTGTTGCCGTATTTTTAGAACAATGCATTGCACAGGTCTCAATCTAACTATACCCACGTCTGACGTAAATCTGTGTGATTAATAGAAATGAGTGAGTAACGCAACAATAGAAATTGTAATTCATGAAACTATTAATAATTCATTTGCTACATTCATTACATTTTTCGTAATCCAAACTAAGACTTTAGATGATATGTCACGTAGCGGTTAAGTTGAAATGTTTATTAGCGACGTCGTTCCAGCTTTCGGGCTGCAGCTAAATTGGTATGATGTATAACATCCCAGAGTCCACAGGCCTTATATTACGTTTTTTAGTATACACATGCGACGTAACCACATTTCAGAAATATGAAACCAGTTGTCACGATTTGTTGATCTTTACACATATCATACGTGAACATTAATTTAATTTTCCTTTGCGGCCTTCCGCAACCAATTTTTGTTTATAAAAATTAAAGGATATTTAAGAGGAGTAAAATATATAGGTAGATAACCAACGAATTTGGTCATCGGAGAAGGGTCTCTTGTTGGATGTTTAAACAAAGGACAGGGTTATTCATAGTGAGCATCTAATCAGGATATCTTTGTTTTGCGTTCCATGTACCTTCAACAAGTACCAGAACAAGCTAGAGAAAGCCTCAAGGATATTTTTTAAATATCCGTTCCTTATAAAATAAATTATTCCCATGGGCCTTGGTTCTCCGGAGACACAATAAGAAAAATTAAATAGAAATAGTTACCTTATAAAAACTCTATCAGCTACTGCCTATAACAGCTACTACCTATAGAAACTTTTTCATAGCAATTTCCTGGGGTACTGGCAGAGGCCGTTGATACTGGTTCGATTTTTCACAATTTAACTATCATAACTGTCATAAGTACGGCAATAATATTAGACATTTATAACGGTATAGGTAAAGATCTTTATATGAAAATTGTTACCCACCGCTTAGTTAACCGTTATACCTAGTCGTTATATAAACGTTCAAATCAATTCTTAACTTATCCAGTGGTCTAAAAATGCCACAAATCCACAGCAGTATGAGATCACAATGTAAAGTTCTCTACGGTAAAAACGCCAATAACTGATCTAGAAAAGAGATCTAGACAAAAATTAAATTCAAAGTTTTGGTTATTTTTCGGTGGGGCGTTAATTTCTTGAGGAAGTGTATATTAACATCCAAATATTTATAACCAATTATAAGAAATACAGGCTGTAATTTGATGTGCTCCCCCAACGATTTATTTACTACGCTGTATCTTACGAAATTGTGTAGACCACGGTATAATAAAACAAGTATTAAATTAAAAGTCATATACATCTTTTCCTTCTGCATTGTCGATCTTCTGTTAGAACATGGTCAAGAACAGGTAATGTAGAACGGAAACCGTCAACGCTAAATAAGAACCTGATTATCGAAGAAATTGTATTTCTCGGGTTCAAGCAGTCTGACCGACACAGATATCGGAAAATGTGTAAACAATTTTACTCACAATCGGTTAGTAATTTATGGATTTCTAACCTTTGAAGTAATCGGGAAGCGACTTATTACTTACTTTACTTTCCCAGCTACCCGGGAAAGTACTTTCCCGGCTAGCATCTGTCACTTTTCTTACCTGGAAATGTCAATGTCATTTTTGATTAAAAGATGGTTTAGAAAGAATAGAATCCACTCAACATTTATTTAATTCAGAAACAACAACAACAATAACAAAAAGAAAACTATTTGGAATTATAAATATTAATAGTTACATTGGAATTATGATTACTATTAACGGTTAAAGTAAGACCGTGTTGCTCAAAATTATGAGTTTCAGAAATAGATGAAGACGCCGACGTTTCTGGATTTTCTACATGAGACAACATATTAGCAATTTTTATTTGTCCATGTAATGAATTCTCCACATATCCCTCTGCTACGGTGTTGGATTTCCAACCCCCCAACTTTTTCAACTGTAGGATGTCTCCACCTGTATTTGCTAATAATGTTGCTGAAGTACGTCTAAAACAATGTCCTGTAAACCTGTTAACATTTTCCAGCTTTAAATAAGTTGCTATTTTTTTGGGAAAACTTCCTATAGCATTATGCCCAAAAGGCTGTCGTGTAATTTTACCAAATCTTATTTGTAAAAAAAATCTATCAGAGTCAATGTTATTACGAAGGTCACAGTATTGCTTTATTATATTTATCCATTCCGATTTTGTAATTACAAATGTACGGGAGAGTAGGTTTTTGTGACAGGAATCACTATTATAATTCGATTTTCTAAAATATCCAGGTCACTTATTTTCATTTTTAAAAGTTCATCGCACCTACAGGCTCCGGAAATGCCAATAATTAAAGCAACCTAAAAAAATTTAATATAACATATATTTAATATGCACTAAATAAATTAAAATTACCTTTTGAGGAAGATATTCTATCGGGGCATTGTTTAAAAATGTATCGATGTCTGCTTCAGAAAAAACACTTGACTTTTTAGCTTGATATCCCACATTCTTCCTTTTCAAAAATGCCTTCAATTTTGCGTAATTACTAATATCAACATTATGCCTAAAGTTTAATACTGCTCGCAACATCGAATATCTTGACCATAATGTGGAGGCTTTACTTTGTTTGCTTATTTCACAAAAATAAGCAAGAAGTACCGTCTCAGAGGTATGCTGCACACCTTTAGCCACGCACCATTTACTGTATAGTTCATAGGTGTTTTCATACCTCTCCCTGCTTTTTTCAGGAATTATTCCTTCAGAAGCTCTCTCTGCAGCTACCCGCACTTCTGGTGGCGTACATTCAAATTCACTATCAGACATTTTTGTAAAATAAACACAATTTGATTATATGTACAATTAATGGCGTCGTGTATCGCCTAAATGTCAGATTCAACAAACTTGTTTTGTTACCTAGCAACGATCTCACAGGTTACTTAAAATAATTCATCTTATCACATAATGAAAATGGATACAGATATTTGAAACGAAATTATTATTGGTAGATTGTGAGTATTAGAAATCCATAAACTACTAACCGATTGTGAGTAAAATAGTATACAAACCTCGCGGGAACTCATTCTAGCCTCGCGTCTGTAGTTTACCTCGGTGCTTCGCACCTCGGTAAACTACCTTGCCGCTCGGCTGAAATAGAGTACTTTCCCGCTCGGTATGTAATGTACTATTGTTTTTAAATAAAATATAATGAAAATTTGTCTAATAGTAAACATTAAATAGCGTTGAATGATTCATATTGTTTTAATTTAATTTAACGTCAATTAATTAAAGTAACGCCCAGTAATGGGTCTTTATACATAATTTTTTTATTACGTCAATATGGAAACAGTTTACGGAATTCTGCAAGGCAAAGAAATGCGAGCTTTTGGAAACTACAAGTTTAGAGCAACGAAACCTAATCCTGAAATATTGGGCGTGGAATATGAAGAAAGAAAACGGTGAAAATTACAAAGAACTAGTTGTGAAGACAATGTGGAACACCGTTGCAAAAAAAGAGATGAATGAGATGTATTTTATGAAGTGGAAAATAATTTTTGATCCATTTATTAAAGATATTATCTTTAAGGCTAGTAGGGAAGCTCGTAATGCGAAACCAAGGAATTTGCAGATGTGCGCCAATAAAAGGAAACCGAGCTCTGCTTCATTAAAATTGGAAGAATATTACGCAATGGTTTTATTATGGGACGAAGACGCTCCGGCGGGACTCAATGGCAGAGTTCATTATTTTAAAGAGGAAGTGGATAATTCTGGGATTAAAACAGGTAGATAAAATAATTACATATTTTTTAAAATTTTATTATTTAAAAACTGATTTTAAAAAATCCTACTTTTTAGGAAGAGACGAATATAATCCCCTCTTTAATAAAACGGCCCAGGGTGGAGAAAAAATGGCCGATAGTAAATGGCTGGTCCCCAACACGAAGAACCCTACCTTTTGTCCAGTCCGTCTTTTTAAAAATCTAATGGTTAAACGTTCATCTAGAATAACAACTGATAGATTATTCTTAACAGTAAACCCTTCATGGAACAAAGAACAATCAAGTGGATGGTACACAAACACTCCAGTGGGAAAAACGAACTTTCGAAATGGACTAAAGACGCAGCAGAGAATGCAGGATTAAATACTAAAGAAATAAAAATAACAAACCACTCTATGCGGTCGACAGCAGTCAGTAACCTGGCTAAAGGAGGAGTGGGTGAACAAGAATTAATTAAAATTACTGGCCACAGTTCAGCCAACTCAATTCAGCCTTATCTGCAAATGGATAATGAGCATTATTCCAACATCATAAGCACCCTTAGAAGTGACGCCTCAGAACCCCCAGCAAAAAACAGAAAACAGAAGATCCTGCTGCCACTCCTCGAGCTTCTCACTATACATCTGGACCCATCAACAACATTAATGATTTACCTACGCCCAACGTTATCAATGATTTAACAAAGATTTCAAACAATTCCTCCTACTGTGTACCCAAAGTGCAATTGAAGAAGTAACGAGATGACACGCGCGCTGAGTGGTTTATATATTCCCCCAATAAGCAACTAGAATACTCTCGATCGAATGAGAGGGCTTCAAGTGCACGAGCGGCTTCCCGAATGTTTTGTTTGTCTCTTTCTAACGACTATTTCTGACTCGATCTGTGGCGTTCCACTGTGTACACTTAATAATAATTTATCGATTTGAAGTGATATCGTTACTTGAATCTTCTGAATCTTTCGCGGGCCGGATTGAAGCTGGAGGAGGTCCGAGGAAGTGGCTAAGTAAGTGGTCTTAGACACAAATGGATGTGCATTTT
>CAXKVY010003163.1:0-16967 GCA_964058915.1 Tetropium fuscum
TTTTGAGAGCAAATAGGTATTTCGAAAATTTTTTTGGTCATCAAGTTTTAAACATCTTTCAAAATGTCTATCCGTCCAGCTGAATGCCGCGTTTCTTGTGAACAAGCAATCTCAAGAACGAATGATCAAACAACGTAAGATTTGGCAGAAAAATCATTTTTGAGTAAAGGAAGAACCATGTTGTTTTTGAGTAAAATCCAATAATAAATTCCCCCACAATGGCGTCCCAAAAATATAAGAAAATATTGGTTAAAAAATAATATTGGTTAAAGCGGTGCACAAGACCAACTGTATCAATTTGTTTTCTAACTTTTAAAGTTTAACAGATGAGAAGAAAGTCAATAAAATTTCCTTTCAAATCTTTTATCCTTGGGGAACACCTACGTAATATAATATAACTATTACAGCGTTCTATTTCGATTGATTGGGTAGTTTGGATGATTAATTAAAGTTGTTATGATTATGTCTACAAATATACCGTTATATATCGACTTCGGTAGGTATATCTTATAAAGCACGCCGCGCCGCGCCATCATGAAATTGCACACTAAAAATATTTTACCAGTCAGTGTGAGTTGTTGATAACCTTGTTTTAAGGGAGCTGTGCGAGTTTTCCGGAAACACTGTTTATCTAAATTGTTATTGAAATCAGAACCTTACGAGAAATAATTTTTCATGATTTTATGGCATTTGTCCTCTCCATGTTGTAAATATGCTAAAAATTTACATAGAAAAAACTACATATTTTCTAAAGAATAAACAAACTTAATTTTCTTCACACGATAACATAAGAAAATTGAATTTATCTACCACAGTCAGATTTGTAGTGTAGCGGAGTGTTTACGGAATCATAACGGAATCATTACGGAATCCTTAATAGAAATGAAAATAGATTATTTGGGTAGGCAAATCGACAATGGGTTAATTTATCAAAATAATTATTCTTTTTAAATTCGCTGTGAAACAGAGCCAAAATAGTCTCAAATTTTAACCTTGATATTAGTATAGACTTAGTAGGGATGTGGAATGTAATAATAATACGAAGATACTTTTTTTTTAAATTAGAAAATATAGTTCCTTCTATTAAAAGCCGTTCCTTCTATATTACGCCGTGAAAGCAAATAATAAACTACTGGCAAATAATAAATAAAAATTGCGGAATATGCGGACGTGAAAGCATCAAAACTTTAAGAAATTTAGCACCGAAACACTTGTCCTAATCTAAAATATATGTACACTGCACACCATGCGCCAAATTTATTTGGAACCCTTTTTGTCCTAGTATATTTATTTTGATTTTAGTCCGATTTTTATAAAATTATACACAAAAGAACAAGAAACTTTGAAAAATGGGGAATAATAAGGAATAAGCTAAGGGGGGCGAAGTGTTGGCATTTTAATTAGACATTGTTTTTAAGATCTCTGAAAAAATTACATTGGAAATTATAACCCCATATATAATACATAATTAACTTATTATTATAACCAAAATAAACATACCTGCTACCGATTAATAATAATCATATAATTTTAGGTTTACTTCCTTTTAAACAACGTCTAATGATTCCTATACAGCGTGATCTAAATAAAACTCTCCAGGCGGGTTACTCGGAAATAAAGAAAGTAATCCAAATTCTGCAAAACCCTCCTAATACACGCTTTTGGCCACCACATGTCTATGTTCAAATCGCGTTATTGGTGGTGAGAGTGTGGGCGTCTCGAAGCCGATAAAAAATCATTCATTGACGGGAATTTCGAAAGTTGAAAATTCCAATAATACATTTTATTATAAAACTTGTTTAGGATATAAATATATTTGATGAAATAAGTACATTTGTAATTATATGTAATAATGCAGTTGTGCACATAAATACTTGCAATCACATCGAAAAAATGTCTAGAAGGCATAATAATCATTTTAATGCAGGTGAAATATTAATGACATGCGACAAGGTGAAATATTAATGTTGGTGAAATATTAATGAGATATTAATATTAGTGAGCCAGGTGAAATATTAAAGCAGGTATTAAAGCAGGTGAAATATTAATGACAACAAATAATACGCATGAGGCCTATAAACGTTTATATTATTTTTTAAGTTAGTATTTTTAATAAATCGTATTCGTACATCACAATAACCATATCAAATTTCTCAGCATTTGTATATTGAATCATATTTAAACTTTTTAAATAAGAACGATATAAAAATAATGCAATGTAGTTTAAATTTTTACTTCTAAATAAATACTCCTAAATAAGCCTCCTAAACATTTTTTGTTAATGTGATTACAATTAATTATTTAAGTGCACAAGTGCACTATTAAATATGACTTCAATAAAAAAAATAATCATTTAATTAAAAATATTTACGCCTCAAAAAACTTGAAATAAAATTTATTATTGGTATTTTGAACTTTCGGAATTTCTGTCAACGCATGATTGTTTCTCGGCGACGCGAAGCCCATGCTGTGAAGAATGACATGATTTGAACATAGAAATGTAGTCTCTAAAAGCGTGCATCAGGTAGCTTTTGCAGAATTTGGATTACTTTCCATACCTACTACAAAGAAATAAAAACATACATTGTAATTTTATTTTTACTTATTTTTAAACAACTTCTAATTATTCCTATATACCTACTAAACATATAATTATTTTTTACTAACAAATAAGTAACTGCTGTCTACCATATCGACGTATCGAACTTTGTAGGGTGCACTAATGGATGCCACATTCTCATCTTCACCACTAGAAGATAAGTCTTTCTACGTATACCGAAATTCTGCCATCTTCTCGAAGCCCAAAAGAACGTTTGGGAGCTCTGTCAATATCCGCCACTTCATATCAAATATGCAAGCGCCTCCACGTTAAAATATAAAATAAACCCCGTTTTGGTTTCCGAGAACGCCAAGTGTTGAATCAGCTTTAGCTTCGTTGTTATATTTCTAGGCAAAATCCTTCAAATTTTATTTACAACCTACGCCTTGATGTGTCACAAATAATATATATGAAGTAACACGATGGTTTTTAATTAAATGGTTTTCAGCTTCTCTTTCATCCATTGGGGTGGACTCGAGTAATTATTATTTTCCTTGTATATGCATTTTTTTGTGGGCGCGACCTTTCGAATAAAATGTTTTAACTGAGAGTTTATATTGCGTCGTATATTTCACATTGTTTAAAGTTTGTAACGGTATTTCAGTTCCCGGTATTTCAGTTCCGTTTTCCTGTCCCTCATCCGGCTAAGGATATAATTTTCTTATAAAGTCCGTTAGAACAAGTAAAAGGGAAGTATGAAATATTACGCTTTATCTCTGCCTTTAATGGATCCTGTTAGAAAAGAAATGTGGAGAAAATTATACCGTTTGCATAAATTGAGGTACACCCCAGATACCACTGTTGATCAATCTTGCTTGCGAGGAGAACATTTAGTAATAATATAAATTAATATTTATTATGTTAGGGTTTATTCAAACTTTATACCATTTGTGTTATCCAAAATATTTACTAGTAATACCTAACGATAATTCAGTTGGCAGTTGACAATATAAACCTAATTATAGAGTAAAAAATCAACAAATCGACGAAAAGGACTTATTGTGGATAATTTAAAAAACATTTATTTCAGTGTCCATCCAGTTATTGAATAATACATAAAAGGATATATTATGTTGAGGTTACTTATTCATTTACTTATACATTGCTCAATGGGCCGCCCGTTTATAAAATAAGAGGAAAAAGATCAAACTACACATTTTTAATTTCGATGCACTTCTTATCTTATATAACTTATTGTTAGGGTCTTTATTGTTATCTTATATTTTTAGGGGTTTTCATTAGTTTCATTGTAGGTATTTAGTTCTTAGATAATATACATTTTATGAAAAGCGACTACGCACGCCCTCTAATATTTGTAGTTAAATCTCAGGGCATGTATATGGAGTTTTTTTGCAGCACATATTTGTGTTGTGGTATTCTGAACTTTTTCAAAGAACATTATTGACTGGTGAGGCGCATCTAGTGCCACTGCGTATCTATTCTTTCGTTCTTGCAGTATTCTATGATTAGCACGCTTGACAGATTTATGACAGGTGACATCCAGGCGTGTTCCTCGTGTTAGCTGAGTAGATCTTCCTTTTACCTTTGGTTTGTGCAACAGGTAGCTGGCGTTACTTATATTTCAAGTTTGTTTAATTGCTTTCTTATAAAATAAATAAGTTGTTATTTCCATAGAAGTGTGGGATTGATTGAGAAAATTGTTGTGATTTGTTAACCCACACATAATCAACTGTATGTTGGATTAAACAACTTGATAATAGGTAAACGATTTGTTTTTTGTTCGTTGCCACGAGGCCATTTTCTATTTCGTTTCTTTTGTTTTCTCTAGACCCTGTGTTACGTTGATAATAGTATTAGGATACAAAAAATCTGCAAATGTCCCGCAGCTGATTATATTTATTACTTTGCAATTTTCGAATAGAAATCTCTACATGTTTTGGGGATTAAGAAACCCCTATTATGAAAACCCGAAGTATTGTTTAAAGTAGCGTTCACATCTACGATATATCATTACACTATATATCAGTACATTCGTTCCAAATATCATTGATATAATATATTTTGCCGTTGCGTTGTTGATTTTACATAGACTACTACTACTACTAATTATTATTAGCACATGTAACAAAGATGTGCCTAATTTTTCCAAAATAGTAAAGAATTATGAGCTTATATATTTTTGAAATGATACTTTTGTGAAATTTGCAAAAGTGAAATGAAACATAATAATTACAAAAATGTGAACGTCACTTCCGGAAAGTGGAAGAAATTTTCCAAAATATGAATCAGCATTTATACATGGGAAAACAGAATTTTAAATTAAATATAAAATCAAAGACCCTTTGTAATCGAAGTACTTAAGTCAATAATAACTTCCATAGAATGATGCCTTGGAATGCCGTAATATTTATAAATGTTATTTTGATCGATACATTTGTGATATTCTATTGGTGTGGATTCGGCCTACACTCGATGAGTATAATCCGATTCAAAGTAAAAGGAAAATCGTGTTGCAGCTTTTTATTTTGCCGTTATTATAAAATTTCCAGGGAAGCGAAACATTTACGCTATTACCTAAATTAAATAAGGTTTTGCTATATCACTATTCTGAAATACTGGGAATCTGGAAACGCTTATTGAATTAGTTGAGATCCTTCTTGTAAATTCGCGCACTGACAGTTGCAAATTTACTGACGAACTATTGGTAGAAAGATATTGAATAACTTACCGTTAACCGTACTGTGTAAATATATACAGTGTCATATATATATATATATATATATATATATATATATATATATATATATATATATATATATATATATATATAAATACATATATATATATATATATATATATATATATATATATATATATATATATATATATATATATATATATATATATATATATATATATATATATATATATATATATATATTGAGGTAAACGAAAATATAGAGAATAAATCAGTAGTTAAATACAATAAATATATGAAATTATAAATTAATATTAAATTAATGATCAATATCTTTCGTATGTACTATAGTAGAAGTGCAAGCACGCACGTATCGCTATCCAACGTATGTACTATATACAACGCCAACCAGCTACCAGATTGATTGGTCAGAACCTCATTTCATTATATCTAAGTTATTTATCAGCAAAAAAATCTGTATCTAGCATAATCACAATAGACAAGTCCCAACAATAATTATAGGATATCGAGCATGAATAAACTATGTCTAGATTAAAACATTAATGCGAAAGCATCATGGTAGAAACGGGTTCCGAGAATCGGTAATCTCGAATCAAAATGCAATGTAGATCTGACTCCTATAAAAAGCTATACGACAGAAAGTGAATCTGATTATAGTATAATGTTTAGAATTCAAAATTAAATCAAGTGAAGTTCAAATTGTAAGAGTTATAAGTAAAACTAAATAAATCAAATAATAGGCATTAATCTGATTGACCAGATTATATAATAATAATAAGAAAGAAAATGGTAGCCAGGAAGTGCAGTTGTATATACGGCATATCCGTGGTTACATATAACAATGCAAAAAAGTCCAGCTATAGCGTTCAAGGAGAGAACAGCTCCACTAATAATTTTTATAAAATTTTGTTAATATTAATAATTAAACTTAAGAAAAATAATTAAAAATAGTGATAAATAAGTACAACACCAATGGGAAAGGTTTTAAAGCAGAAATAACTGCATATTAAGTGTATTCGTCGAAATTAAGACGTTAAAAGTAGAGGCTTTGTAGCGTCCCCAGCCTAATTTTTACCCCCTAGGGTAAAAATTTACTACGTAGCAGCGTTTCAGAGAAAGCACGGCGAGAAGTAGCAGCGTTCCAGAGATAGTACGGCGGCATCCGCTAGATGACACCACCAGAGCCCGGCATCAGCTGATAACAAACCAGTGTCGTGGAAAATAGTGCAACGCAAAAGTGTGTGTGCATCGCAAATTAAAAGTATTAACATAAAACTTCTAAGGTAACAAACATTTCAAACTTTGTTAGTTTTAAGAATATATTGTATTTACTTTACTTACTGAGTTTACTCTGTTGTGTACTCTGGGTTTACTACTGGGCTTACTCCCATGTAGTAGAATAAGTTACGTAGTTTTGCGTAGGGTATTTAAAAGTTTCAGAAATTGTTTATTTATGTGCATGGTCATATGACAATAAAAATAGTTATATATAAATTACTATTCTTATTATTATTTTGAAACTTTTCTGGAAACAATTTAAATCCTACAATTTGAGACAAAATTTAACAATTGTAGTAACATAAATTCATTCACTGTTTGGAAAATCAGTTTTAAAAATTGTAATCTTGCAAAAGATTTACAGAGGCCTAATTGAACCCCCTCTAAGACCATAGGGTACTCATGTTCCCAGTGATCCTTCTAAAATTAGTGTTAATAGAACTAGCGCACATAAGAAGGATTCAACAGGGAAGAAATAGTGTAAGTATCCTGTAACTTATCAGACGCTTCTTCGCTATACTATTACTATTGTTATCTCATTTTATATGTCTAGAAATAACAACGTATTAGCGCATTTTCACATATCATAAATTATAAATATATATCACACATTATCGCCCAACAGTGGAGCATTAAAATCTTTTTATATACATATATAACAATATATAAGATAAGATAACTTTATTGTTTGTTAAATGCAGTTTATACAGATGCACCCTTTATATTATTGCATGTTCTTATTAAAGTGGCAAAATTTATTAGTTGAAGGTAATAGTGTCAACTCAGCACAATGAAAAGCCATTCCTACCCCTGCTAATGATGAGCAATTCAAGAATACTCTGCCCCAATAAATTCATTCCCCTATTAGCAAAATTCAGATTCCTTCCTAATTAGGTTATTGTTTGCAATATATGTCCAAATTTCCATTCCGGTAAGAAATATATGTTTGGTTTGGGGTAGGAACGAACACTAACCGTAACCATATTAGACTGCAATATATATGAGTTTCCACATTCTGATTATTTTATATTATAGAATCTCATAAAATCGAAATATAGGATTATTGCACAAGACTTAAATTATCATGCTAAGAAGAAATACTACAAAATTATACGTTATTGAAAATTTGCACTATAAGTATATTATAGCTACCATAATTATAATATACAAAATTTGAATTAATGTTTTAGAAAATTCACCGTAAATGGATTTGAAATTAAATGGAGCAGTCAGTAAGAACGGAGAAATTTGTTCCTACACCTAAGAAGTAATGGCAACTGTAGAACCTCGTGGCAAAAAATATGAAGTACCTAATAGTGAATCCGGTGTAACGAAGTAATAATGAATTTGTTGAAGTAAAGGTTAGGATACACCTTTACTGCAACAAATTATTTCTTACTTCGTTATACCAGATTCATTATTACTTCATATTTTTTGCCACAAGGTTCTACAGTTGCCATTACTTCTTCCGGCAGAATGGAAATACAAAGAAACAGAAGAAAAACCTTGGGCAAGATAATATTTATCATCCATAACCTACCATCGCGGATAAAGAATCGCAGGTGAAGATATATCTACATGAGGGCTAGTTTTTCATTAAACTGTTTAAAAGGAAACATGATATCCCATAGTTTAACACTAACAAGAAATAGTATTCAATATAGTCATATAATCATCGTGATTTAGATGGTAATTTAAGGAGACCATGACAAATTACTTTTTATGTAATACATGATATAACTTCACGTACAGTTAAGTGATATAGAGTTGCTATGAATATTGCTATGATTTTTTTCTTTTTTTTATATAATTTTTAGATTTGGATAGAAACATTTTCAGTTAATTATTGTACTTTTGTAGATATAATTACATGTAATACGGGGCTTGGGATGTAAGCATATATTTTAAGACGGCATTATGTAAATTCTAAACGCGTAATAAGTAATAACAATTAGACAATTTATTATTATTTGTATGTACCTAATGTAATTTACCTTTATGAAGTGAGAAAATGTAACATAATAATTTAGTACCCACCCTCAAAATATAGGAAATGTACATTGTATATTTGATCTTTTGTACCTTTAATTTAATTTTGTGTTTTAATCACAATTACCAGTCCTAGTAATACCTATATTTATATATGTAATCCTCAAGGTAAATGAAAATATATAGTTAAATATTCAATTATGAGAATACTTTCCTCGTTCTTAGATATAATCCCTTAATTTCATATCACTTCCCTCTAAAATCGATAGAATGTTCATCATATACTCGTCCAAAAATTGACGAACTGTAAAGAATTCGTAACTTAATTCACGGACTTAAGTTGAAACTATGTATGTATTAATTTTTGAGATGAATTAAATTCGTATTTACTAAGAATGAATAATTATAAATCATAATTAAATAAATTATTAATAAAAAAAATAATATAGTACAAAAATTCCTAAATACATTTGAAATACTGTTTTTTCATTACGTAACTCTGTATTTCAAACCGTCGTATAAAAGTCACGTAATGAAAACGTGATCCATATTCTTAATTGAAATTGATATGGACCGATATCCTACTTCCATTCCAAATCACTCCATTGTTAACAGCATATTCTTTATTCTATTTATCTTTTCGGATTATAAAAAATACCAAGCATATACATCAATAAAACTTCTACAGTCTTTTCAGTGATCAGAACCATTCATCTTCAACAAATTCCAACAAACTTCTACGGTTCTTACTGAGTGAAAAATTATCCAATCAGCTTTACATCTGCATACTGATTTAGTCATATTTTACCGTGCATCCATTATTTGCGTCTAGTCTGAAACACGGAACGCTACCTTTATAGCAGATGGGTTGTTGTTTTTACATTCAATTTCCATTGGCTTTGGGAACATTGATTGGTACCGGAAATATTGGCATCTATTACATGTATGTGAAATTTAAATTATTTGTACCTTTTAAATATTATAGGTATATAACTGGAAAAACCAGATAAAATTGTCTTTTTCATTACATTTGTATTGCAAACCCTTAACTAAAACGAACAATGATATAAATTGAATAAAATATAGTAGAAAAAGAATTACTAGCAATCATTTGGGTATGCAGATACTTTCGTCCGTATATATTTATGAACATCAAAATGCCAAATTACAAGTTAGAATATTGGTCACTACATATTTCCTTAAAAAAAAGGACCAATGGAACATGTTTTTGAACTTGCACACATAAATAATATTAATACTAGTAGTGACAGCTGCATTTAATGTACCATACAGAACTATACACACGCCATTTTTTCTGGAGATTATCGGCTGCAATATTAATGGTTGTAGGCGGATATGTTACAGCTCTTAAGAGACACGAAGGGTAGAATTCTGCCACTGAAACATAAAGGTATATAGAAGATACACTGAAGCATAAGGTATCCTTAGCGACCGAAATAAAAGTTTAATAACAACAAGCAGTAAATAGCAGTGGTAGTTGAACCATCTTCTACGGGTATATCCATCAAGAGACTGATGCTGCGCAGCATACAAGATCTGTATGCTGCGTGTACTACCACAACAATCGTCGATAAAAGCGAAAAATCTATTGACGCAATTTTTTTTTGATTTCTTATATGAATCGAAAATAGGCCCGCAGCACTCGCTTTCTTTACGTAATTATGCACCAAGTGTCATAAAAAAAGACCAAATATCAAAAACACCAATATATTTTTCCCGTCCAATATATTTTTCAATATCAATTTTCAATCAGTTTTATCATCTTGTATGTGTTGTGCCATAAATGACGAAAATGTAAATTTTAATTTAGATCGATGTATAGACAAATCGTCGCATGAGCTCGACTTCTAAGTACATTTCAGGGCAAATTTTACATAGGAACCCAATTTTAAGTATTTAATTGAATTGAATTGAAATTGAAGTACTGGTTTGATTTAAATACAATAACAATTTTCAAGTGGAGCGGTCTAATGTGTAATAATGCTGAGTGATTTGCTATGGAAAACTTCAAAATATTTGACAGTTAAAAATAATGTAGGGATTTTTTTGAATGTTTTATACATGTACTTAGAACCATGTAGCCTTGTATGTTGTTTTTTCTTTAATAAAACTCAAATTATATTGCTTTTTATAGATTTTATTTAATTAAATGTACGTTAAGTTATTACTCAAGTTTGAAACAAATATTAGCAAGTTATCAGAATAAAAAAAACATATTTTTGCTTGAACAACATTTAATTTATTTGCGCTTTGCGGTATTAGTTTAAAAGTGCTCTCATGTTCGGTGCTCATCCATTTTTTGTAAGAAAATTCGATTTATTTTAGTTTATCTTCTGGAACTATATGATTATTATTAGTTAGGCTAATTTGATTAAAATTTGTCAGCGGGTCTGCTGGTGATGGCTTATATAAAATATTTACGCAAGTAGAATCATCATTGTAGTCATTCTTATAAAACACAGAAAATTGTTTGTCCTTTGTAAAACCTAACTGTCTTACCTTTGTGTATGCAATCTTATTATAATTAAATATTTGGACGCCGCATGATAGAGATTTTGATCTGTTTGTCATCATTTTCAGGAAGATATTCTTTTTCTGAGCTAGCAAAATCTAACAATTCATCATAATCTGACATAATTTTCTCTAAAAAGTTCTTAAAACACTGCCAAAATTTGTTAAAAACCGGTAATTGTACTTAGAACCTTGTAACTTTAAAAATATTCAGAGATGAAGGTACTTAGAACTACATGGTAATAAAGACTATAGCGCCATTTTTACACCAATGGCAATATTTTTAAAACAAAAACATGCAGAATTCATTTCTATATATTTGGCAACAAAAACTTCTGAAACTCATGCGACGAAATATCTATTTAATACTACGAATCATAATTATTGTTCGCATTTCATTACAATCCATAGTAGATGCATTTTTGAATCTACTATCAATTGCAATTTGTTCGAACCGTTTATCTTACCAAATCGCTTGAAAGTTTAAAATTGAGGTGCGCTGCATGATTAAAATGGATTCTGATCATTTAGTTCTAATCAATTTGCTGTAAATACTGTCAATATTTAAACAAAATATATGGCCAATTAAGGAAAAATATAAGAAAATATTGTTACGGTCTCTTTCCATTTGTTGACAATTTAAATATCAGAAGTAGGTATTTACTTCTTAGATAGTATACATTTTATGAAAAGCGATTACGCACGCCCCTAACATTTGTGGTTAGATCTCACGGCATGTATAAGACGAGTTTCTTTGCGGCACATATTTGTGTTGTGGTATTCTGAACTTTTTCATAAAACATTATTAACTGGTGTAAGCTCATCTAGTGCCACTGCGTCCCTATTCTTTCGTTCCTATATACTATGGTTAGCCGTGGTGGTCTCCCTTTGGCTGGTGCAACAGGTAGCTGGCGTTACTTATATTTCAAGTGTCTCATAGTATTTTATAAAATAAATTCGTTGTTATTTCCATAGTAAAGGGGATTTATTAAGAAAATCACTGTTGTGTGTTGTGGTGGTTTGTTAACACACATACACAACATAATCAATTATATGTTCTCACATAATCAACTGTATATTGGATGAAGAAACAACTTGAAAGTAGGTAAGCGATTTTTTTTTGTTGCCATGAGGCCATTTTCTTTTTCCCTCTTCTTATGTTCTCTGCGCCTGCGTTACGTTAAATTCCTAGGGTTGATTGAGGGACATAACATTATGCTACCTTTTGCTGCGATGTAGCTTCAGAAACTGCCTTTAGAAGATTTTAACAATTGTCTTCTACTTGATATTTTAAATTTGTTAAAATGAAAACATAATTAAGCATTGTTATAATATTTTGTTTATATGGTAGCACATGTCACATGTACCTCATACTTAATTCCTTTTAATTAATTCATTTAACAATTTCTATTAATTCACGTTTTTCCATTGAGAATACGAAAAACAGCATCATTAATGCGTAAGAAAAGTGAGTTTCCTATCTCGTCTTCAATTTTCCTCACCTATAAAGCAATCTACTATTAATTGCTGCCTAAGTACCTATTTATTGCATTTATTATATAATAAATAAATAATTTCTATTAAAGGTAGGTAGCTGTTGTATATTCCAGACTACTCATTCCACCGTTGTGAAAAACCTCCTAAGACAAATGCGGAACATCGCCTCGAAAAATTATGTAATAATTCTTCTTTAAATGGATAGCGAAATCTCGCTGAACATAAATTTACACTTACTTTTAAAGTGTTATGCAAGCAATTACTCCTTCCAAGCTATAAAATACGGACTATCTCTTACAGTATAAATACTAGATAAGAAACATTTCATTATTCGCAAATGATAGCGCCTCATCGTTTTACCGCCTCCAAAGGCAGATCATAACTGAAAAGACATTACCTGTCTTTAATGACTAAAATAATTTATTCAGCCATTAAATTATTGACATCCATAAAACAAAAAATAAAGATCTTCATCAAGACCTTTACTTTTCCAATAATTTCGCAGTTACATTCGTTTAATAATTTTAAATAAGTTTAGTAATTTTTTATCAATTTTTAAAACTGTTCCCCTAGAATCTTTAATAATATTAATAACTGATATGACGTCTTTCTGGCAGAGAAAGATTTATCGAAATTCATGGCAGTTTTAATATTGGAGTCACGTCCCTCAATTAACTTTGCTATCCCTTATGTATTTATTTTTATGTCACGTTCCTGTATACAACTCGAGAGCGTAAAAGGAAGATTATCTCCAATAATCCTGGCCACCGTCCGATTCATTAATAAAAGAGGACACAAACTAGTACATTAACACATATGTGCCTGATATAGGTATTAAAAATTGAAATTATATTGGTTACACTTTCTTTATTTACAACAAAAGTAAGTAATTAACATAATTCTTAAGAATAAAAAAAAGCATTTTCGTTACCCTTTCGTTTTTAGATATGCGTTAGGTATATATTATAAATATTTATTGTTTCTCCTGATACGCAATAAAACTTATTTGCACCAAAAGGCAGATTGCTTGACTTAAAGAAGCAATTTTATTTCAGACAAACTCTGCTCCTAAAAACAAGTCATTATTTGAATAAAGCAACTATAATCCACACAAAACAATTCGTTACAATAAACGATACAAAAGTCACTACTTGTTCTTAAACAATTCAGGTTTGAAGCAAATAACTCTTGTTTAGAATAACCCACTCATTCCCAAATAACTATATACCTAATATTTCGTACTAGATTTTCAGTGAATACAAAAAAGACGTTAGAACTTCTGTGAGATATTATAGGAACTAGTAATAAATATTTTTACCTCGCGACTAACTACTCAGGAGATATTCTCAACTAAACTCAATTGTGGAAATAAATAAGAGTGACTCGGACAGCGTTTCAATGGCCAAGACGAAGAGAGAGCCCTATTTTAACTGCGGAAGACGAAGAGAGCGGGTATGAGTCACTCTAATTTATTTCCGAAACCGAGTGTAAGATCGAGATCGAACGGAATATTTCAGTATTACATGATTGTATAACATAACGTAATATATGAGGCATATGAAATCAAACCCTACTAGCTCCACTTTTCTCTCATCATGTCTCATCCGAAATTGTCTATAAAATCCATTCATGTAATTATTACTAATCAAATTCCGTTAAAAACCGCCAAAAACTAACTGAAAATAACGAGTTTCCTTTCAAAACTCGCTATCTCCAACTCAACATTACATTTATATAGGACGATCTCCCCTGATGTGACGCTCTATTTAAACTAAATAGAGCACATCTATTTAGTTTTTACCGTAGCGGATCGGAACATTTCAAATCTTAATTCACTGATACATATTTTTTTTACATTAACAAACATACGCTATTTATTAGTTGGAGTCCATTTTCAGCAATTCTTTGTTTGTCCACATATTTCCAATAAAAAAATCTCTTGGTTAGTCAGTAACAATTTTACAAAATTTTCCTTTTCCGTCGAAACATCACATAGAAGTAAGTCATCACATCTAAAAAAGAATGCAAAAACGCAACAATGTTTTTTTATTCATGTTAAAAGATGTTATTCATGTTTCAGGTGTAGAATGTGTCCTTTGTATTACCCGAACCTGGTATGTGAAAACAAATATTAAAATTATTTGATTTAATAATGTTAACAGAACTAGAAGATGAACATCTTAAAACGTTATTTTCTAGAATTTTTCTAGATAAAATGATATTTCAAACAATTTGTTTTTCAACAGGACGAACCTTAAACGGTTAATCAAAGTTCCCTATAAGGGAACTTTGATGCAACAATGTAATCATATCTAATGATATTACATTGAAACTACCTTGGCATTACCATTTTGCATCACAACACTTCATTTCAATAAGGAATTAAGAAATCATGACATTTACGGAAAAATCGATCTTGAAAAGATCTTTGTTTTGTGTTTTCCCATTTTTGACAATGTTTTTACACACTAACTGTATGATATATTTACACCATATTAATGTAGAGGTTTAGAGTAAAAAAAATGCGTCCTGATATTTTCAAAAATAAAAATTTTGTTAATCAACTTGTTTTACTGAAAATTAGTCATTTGTTCAAATTAAATTCGCATTATATAAAAAAATATAATTCCCTTTAAAAAAATACAGCTTATTGGAGACTGTTACTTACGTTCACTATTCGTTAGCTGACAATATAGATATTCAGAAGTTGTTGTAGGTGCATTCTTTAATAGTATATTATGAAAAGCAACTACGCGCTTCCTCCATCATTCGTGATTAGTACTCAGGTCTGAATATTACAGGTTTCTTTCTTTGCGGCATTAGTCAATTGCATTTATCGATATTATCACAGAACGTTAAGAATTTCTTAGCGCATACTATTTGTGCTAATTTTCTTTGATATTTCTTTTCTATTGTTCTCTGTGGTCGCGTATAGGCGACGTCGGTAGTTTTATGACTAGTACGAGATACGAGGCAACAAATATCATTTTGAGGCTTGTTGTTTCTGCCATGCTGAAAATCATCCATTTATCGATATTTTCTTGACTGGACGCGTAAAGGCGTGAGTGCCTGATCAATTGTCCTAAAAGAGTAGTTTCCTTATTAAATAACGTACGGTGTTACGCTACGATAGTGGATTTTTTAGAATGTCACTGAATGTGGGTTTGTGATTTTGGATAATCGGCACATACAGCTCTTCTGGATCTAATAACTTTTTAATGAAAGAAAGCCATTTTTTTATATCTCGTGCCCATGTTCTATTTTTCCCCTTTTCTGTGTTCTCTAGAACTTGCCTTGCATTAGTCCCTAGTAAAGATTGAGAAGCATCTCCCCTAGCCAATACTTTCGAGAAGCCGCTCTAACATCCTGAGTTATATAAAGTAGCTATATTCACTTAACCTATCTTTTGTACCTGTAAGTACGTAACTAATTAGTCGTGTCTTTCAGGGTTTCTTTTTTTTACTTCACTTCGTGATGTCAAGTCTACACTTTGTAGTTTTCCACCTGTTCCTTGTAACATGTACCCCCTGGGTTAATCATTTCTGCAGTACACATTGTACCCTGGACGGTGTTATCTATCTTAACATCGAGACTTCACATTTAACACGGAGCACCTCGCCTGGACGCCATGACCATATGCCACTCACATCCTAGAATTTAGAGGAAAGCCATAAATTGAGTACCTATATGATCAGATCGTTGAAGCGTTGGACCTGCCTTCAGCTGCTGTGAAATCTAGCGGTTACCTAAACGTGGATTTGGATGCTGGAGAGATGATCTTACCAGGATACCTATTACTAAACTTTTAGATAAGCGTAGGTTAAGTATTAGCAGCCACACCTTTTTTTACGGAACTTATGTTGTGTTGGTATAAGCCCCATTTTCAATGATTCTCAGCCCTAGGCTACATTTAATTTTCACTTACATACCTTGGTAATTTTGTTTATATGTACTTACATTCAAGTGAGGCAGCAGAGCCTTGTTGTTGTTATTGTTTTGTGTGACATAAACGCGGCCATGTCTGAACCTACATATTACATAATAGTATATTACGTAACGAGAGGTGTAAATAGCATATTACGCACGAGTGGAAAAAGTTACGAGCCGCGTAGTCGCGTGTTTAATTTCACGAGGGCGTAATTGCTTTACAACTCGAGTGTTGTACTATACTTTATCTACGACCACATTTAATTAGTATTAAACAAGTAGAAACGAGATGAAAAATATTTTTATTTACATTTTGTGATAATAATTATTAATAGTAACAGTACAATTATGAAAAACTGGTGTGGCATTGGATGGGGCCATAGTGCCATTATTGTTAAGAACAGAAGTTACAGAGGATTCCGCCAATGTGTAGTCGTGGAACATAGGGGCCCCAGAGGGTGAAAC
>CAXKVY010003164.1:0-27480 GCA_964058915.1 Tetropium fuscum
GGTATAAGTCACAAGAATAAAACTGCTGAGCACGCCTAAAGAAGTTTTCACTTCAAAAATCATACTACGGCATAAAAAATGTCTTTTTTGCTGGTTGATTGGCTATTGTAGATGAAAATGCTACAAACTTAGTTTTTTTGATATTCAGACTCAGAAGACCAATTACCGTCTAACCAATGTTTAACTTTTTCCATCCCTTGTTCTGATTCACTTACAAAAATAATTACAGTGCCGTCAATTAATGTATACTAGGCATAATATCGGGCCCAATACAGTACCTTGAGGGATACCCATTATAATGGGAAATTTGTCACTAAATATACTAATGTTGATACAATAAAGAAGATACAGTACCTATATCTTTAACTAGTATCAGAAGCACTTTGTAGGCAATATCAAATAATGCGTCAATCAAACTCTACTAACGCGTGACGTCGCAGCCGCAATATCGTCTACCAAATCATTAAAACGATTTTCCCTGTAATTTAGCAATTTTTTATACAAATAGATGGGGCTGCCATTACCGTCATTTTGTGACAATGGAAACTTCCTAATTCGATATGTTTGATGCCGTTGAATCCAAAAATCACACGTCTTCTCCTTACCCCTCTGTCATTGCTTTAGGACTTTCCAGATAATGTAAATTTTGATAAACTATATCAGAACAGACATATCTTCTAGACTTTATACAAATGCCACCCACCACTTCTTAAAGCAGGCACTTTTTGTAACCCTGTGTGATATTTTTTTCTGTGCTTCAGACAAGCCTGTGGAATTTTCGAATAACATCAGACCGATTTGCTTATGGGACGAAACTGACGAACTGGATCCACTGGTTAATCAGAAAGGAACATTAGCAGCATGGGGAGCAGATAGTCCAAAATCAGGACAACTAAGCGTCCTCGTAGCAAAGCACATAGAATTGCCCATAGTGTCACAATTTGACTGTTTGAAATCAGATGTAATTTATAGGAATTTCACCTCGGAAATGACTTTCTGCGCCGGTTAGTAGAATTAACTTATTTTTTGCAACCGAATACGACGCTTCCTCTTTTTTAGGGGAAAAGAATGGGAAAGGACCCTGCATAGGAGACAGCGGTGCTGGATTTGCCGTTCCTAAAGACAAGATGTTCTACTTGCGTGGCATAGTCTCCATTGCATCGAGTAATACAGACGGTTCTTGCGATTTGCAGAAATATGTAATTTTTTGCGATGTGGCTAAGTTTGGCAGCTGGGTTAAGAATTGTATGAAGAACTGATGACGAAATGCTTATTAAATTGTATTTATTTGAATGCTAATCCATTATTTCTGCTTATGTTGTCACTGAATAATATCAACTAGACCAAAATATTCCTAATGTTTGGAAATATGTTAAGCCGCGGATAATTTAAATAAAGGTGACGTACCAAATAATAACTAACTGGTATATTTTTGTAATAAAATCCGAAAACAACTTTTTTTACATCCAGAACATCCATAGGAATGTGGAGGACCATTATGTTTTCTTAAGTCTGCGTGGAATCTGGTTGTAGTCCTATATATTTGTTTGTGGTTAGTAACGAAATAGATAATATATTCTTCAGATGAAATATTTAAATACATAAACAAGTGTTAATTTTAGATTCATATGCAATAACATATTGAAAAATATAAAGAAAGCAAAACTGGGTGGTCGTGCAAAAATCGTACTGTACACAGGGTGACTGGGGACGATTTTATAAAATGTATGATACATATTTTTTTATTTTTAACATCTATTTTTGGTGGGTATTAAATTGACAATGTTCTATTACGACATTTTAACCCAAAATATTTTTTATTAACGTTAAATTTACCATGCGTGATTATTTTATATGGAGCGCCTTAAAAAATAATACTCGCCCTGAAAACCACTAATTCTAATATCATTTAACTCACCGTAGCTCTAAACTATTTGCGTAACCGGAAAAATAGTTTCTATAAATATTGTAGACCGGAGATTAAGGATTAGAATGTTTCTTTAAATTATCCGTAACTTTAATATATTCGTTGGAAAAACAAAGATTAATAAACCATTAACGGAAATCAACTATAATTCATATTGCCATCTTTTTCAGTTAAATCGAAGTATGAAATACATCAAATTAAAAATAATTTATTACTGCATCTTTTATTCAAAGTCTTTTCTTAATTTACACACATGGTGACCACGGATCATGGTAAATCTCCACAATTTCTGGGATATGCAAATGAAATTTTACGGCAGTAATGTACAAGTACATGTACATCTAAACAGACTTATTTTGGCCGATCCGATTCTTTTTTCGACTTCCAGTTTCGGCGGAAGTGACCTCAACTTTAGAATTTTAAATGGAACACCGCGTATATTATTGCATTTTTTGAATACAGAGTAAATTCTACGATTCTACGAGTACGATAGAACTATATCGGGGACTTTTTAAGTCCATTTGATTTTTTTAGTGCCAATTTAATTTATGATCTAAAATGCCACAATTGGTCTATTGGTTCTAATAGACTGGTATAACTCTCAAAAAATTAGATCGACAAAAATATAAAAATGACGTCTCATGCATCGACCAAATCACTTTTTGTCTATTTTCACCATTTTCCCAAAAGATATAATGGTACACCGATACCATAAAAAGATATACTTTGTATGGAATTTATTGCTGGGAACACTGCCCGTCCTTGATATATCCGCTATGTGCAAGTAATAAAAAAAGAAAATTCGAAAAATCATCGAACACATCATTTTAATACTATTTATCACACTAGCCATGGAAGAAAGAAACTATTCTAACCACAAAATAAATGTTCAAGTGTTGGCCATTTTGGCCCGGACAATACTCTGCCCTCCTCTGTCTCCCTAGTCACCCTATCGAACATTCCATGATCGATCGTCCCAATAGCTTTCCTAACTCTTTCATCCAACACTTCCCCAGTTGCCGGACTTTTGCAGTAGAATTTTCCTGTGAGATAACCTCTTAAGAAAAAATCCATAAAAATTATACCAGTCCATTTCAACCAAATGAGGTCAACCATGGCACTCTAGATAAAAAAAGAAAATGGCTCTAAAAAAATCTAGTGGGCTTAAAAAGTCCCCAAAATTCATCGTACTCAGAATTTTCTCAGTATTCCAATACTTCCGTCGAAACCGGACGTCGAAAAATCGGATAGGTCAAAATGAAACTTTTTAGACGTACGTATTGTTCAATATGTCGTTAATTATTAATTAACGGTTGATTTTATCGACACATTGTGTATTACAAAATTTGTTGAGATGGCAAACATGTTTTTTGACATCCTAATAAATATGTCTAACTACGTTGAAAAGGAAATTTATTATCCCAAATTATACCGACATGTTTGCTGACCGGTGTATGTACGAAACGGTGAATTTACTTGACTTTCCAAGCGATCCTTTCTGCTACGGTCAATGGTCACGCATACGGTTGTTTTTAAAATCTAAATTCAGATAAATTGACTGTGCTAAGAAGGAATTTATCTCAAGGAAATGCTATGCATATCTTTTTTAATTTGAACGATTTTTCTTATGGCATAAAAACTGCTACAAAACCTATACCAGTTTCAAAAATATTTCCTCATATAAATCAAAATATGCGAAAATAAGTACTAGTACCTACTTTTTCACAGGAAATAAAGAACCAAAAATTATATCAGGTCTTGAGAAAAATATGAAGAATACAATTAAAATTATACCCCGGAAAATTGCAGCTTTTTATCGCAGAATTGACGAAAATTTTTGAATTGCTTTTGAAAAATATAATTCCTAGTACGTTTCTATAGAATTACGCAGAACAATGTTGTAGCTTGAAGGAGATGACAGCATAAAAGAATAAACTAAATCTAAATTCGAAAATAAAGCATTTCTAAGCATTTCTAATGAAATGACTGTTTGAAACAGGAAAAGGTTATTCCACATCGTCGGTGAGCCAAAAATATCCCAAAATTGATGGATATATGGAACTAAAAGACCGAGTATTAGTTAGAAGAATAAAGGAATATCTTGGTGATGATATTGAATTAATAAAATCTACCAATTCCAGTGAACCCCGAATATTATAAAGAAGTTTTCCAAAGAACAATCAATTGAGACCATAGTTCACCATATTGAAGTACATAGTACATCTAATAAATTTTAAAAGTTGAATTACCGGCTACACTCGTAAGGTCGGTGCTGGCCGTGGGCGTCGGCATTTTTTTTAAGGGGGTCGAAATTAGAAGGTTATATGCATACTTTAAACACTACAGCTGATTGAATGCAATTTTCCACATCACTCATGGAGCTTTCAGCGCGGTACAATTTTTTAGTGGGCGCTTCGTCAGTAGCAATATTTCTCCCAAAAAAACAACAATAAATATGAACAAAACAGCTAAGTAGCCGTGAAAAATAAACTTTAAAACGGAAAAATAAAATAAATGTATATTTCAAAATAGAGCAAAAATTTTCAACAAAAAATAACAACAATAAAATAAATAAAACAAATATATATTCCAAAATAGAGCAAAAAAATTTCAAGAAAAAATAAAAACAATAAGATAAATAAAATAAAATACACCTATATTTCAAAATAAAGAAAAAAATTCTCAACAAAAAATAAAAACACCTTAATACCTTACACCTTAATAAATTAATACTTTAAAAACGTGTAATTTATATCACTATTATCTATATCTCTATTTAATAATATTATAGTCACTAATATCATTATTTTCAGTCATTTTCCACCTCATCTTCACCGTCGCTATCACCATTTTCAATATTAATCACAATGGGTTCTATGGCTTGATCAACCGACAAATCCACATCCCACATTATCTGTTCCTCTTTAATCACGTGATTAATCCACTTCTGCCAATTTTCTGCTGTTACATTTTCCATTGTTCCTCGAAGATGGCTCTCTACGTTAGCCATTTTAAAAGTTCGATTCACTCTCGCCACTTCCCCTTTCACTTGGGCCCAGATCAATTTGAAGTGATAAGGAGGTAATCTTAACAATGTGACTCCATGCGTCAATGCCAGTTCATCCACTGCCAGTTTCTTAGGGCATGTACTTTAGCAACTTGAAATAATTCCGCCTTCAAGTAATTTTCTTGATAAGGAATGCCCTTTTCTGTTAACCATCCTTGAATTCTTTTCTTTCTCCACAATTGCTGGGGTGTTTCTTCACATTTTCGGCTATGATAAGGCGCATTATCCATAACCATGACACTTCCTGATTCCAAATGTTTAAGTACGCGGAAAACCATTTCTCCTATACTTCGGAATTCATTTCCTCGTGGTACTCTACGGTCTTCTTGGATTGAAATATCAATTCTCCATTAGGGAAAAATCCACGATCACTTCCTATATGCGTTATGATTAAACAGCGACCTTTACCAGACGGCATTGCTAAACCAGTTGTACAGCCTTCAATCACAGCTTGCCGTGAATTTTTCACGTTTGCATCCTGCTCTGCAATATTTTAGGTATAATATCATTTTCACTTATACCTTGCAGCACCTTATCTAAAGTGGGCAATTCCTTATTTCTAAAGAAACCGTGGACCGTTCTATATATCGCATTTTTTCATTTTCGTCCACTACAATCTTATTTCGCCCTCTTTACGGTTTCGGTGGTTACACTTCCATGTATATTTCTTCTCTTAAAAGTGTGTATATGCTTGACTTTGATGCTTCTGTATAATCCGAACACATATCTACCAATTAATCCTCATCGCGATGAGGGTATTTTCTCTGTGCTCTTAAAATTATTTTCTTCTCAGCTACCGTTCGATAGTGCAAACGTTTTGGAATATTTTACATCGATCACTGATATTATGTTGTATCACAATCACAATATATCTCAACCAACGTACTACACTATCGCGAATGATCGTTACAGATTACAAAATACGAACGAAAATCCCGCCGAAAAATAAAGGCGTAGGAACGATTACCGGCGTCATTCCAATAAGCAAAAAAGAAATAAAATGCTTTCTATAATCGCTTTCGGTCTTCTATAGAGCGGCGTTGCCGTTTTTAACTAATAAAATAAATATTTAGGGAATTGCCGTATTAAAATAGACGAAAATAAATTTAAAAATGGCTAACATCTTGTCATATACTATATATTATTGTAGGTACAATAATTCTTCTATGACATTCATAATCATAAATAGTATATATATATATATATATATATATATATATATATATATATATATATATATATATATATATATATATATATATATATATATATATATATATATATATATATATATATATATATATATATATATATATATATATATATATATATATACAATTTTTATATAGCATTATGGAATTTGATATTTTAATTGAATATTGAGAAAGAGAATTACACGTGACAACAGCAATTGCTTCTTTAGGCGGTCCGTGCACTTTGAATATTTATTAGAACTACTTTTTTGTAGCTACATATGTTTTGGAACATCTGAGGTACAAATTTTGGCAAAATCTTGGCAAAACATAGATGATGACGAGTCAGATCTCTAATCCAAGAATCTATTCTAATATTCTAATAATCCAATCTAATAATCTAATGATATAATGATCTGAAGATCTAAACACCTAACTAAACTATCTAACGATCTAACAACCTGACGGCCCAACGACCTAACGATTTAACGATCTAAAAATCTAATCATTTAGTTAGGGATGACAAAACTATCCCTGACAGTTGACTAAGTTGTGAATTATCACATTAACATTTTTAGTTTCAAATCAATCCATTCGAGAAGTGAGTGAAAATATTTGTGATACATTATATTATTGTGATATATTAGTATAATATATACTAAACGTTGTCTAATAAATATTAAGGCGTACAAGAAAAATATCATAGAATTAGTACCGTTTATATTTTTAATGATGGAATGTGGAAACTATTTCCTTCAAGTGGAAACTATTTTCGCTTCCAAAAAGACACTCGAAAAAGAGAAATAAGTCAAATGATGCTACTGTAAAATTAGAAATCATCAAAAGAAATTCCTCTACTTACGAGACATAAATCGTAAGTATAGGAATTTGTTTCGATTATTTCTAATTTTACAGTAATACTATTTAACTTATTTTTTTTCGAATGTCTTTTTGGAAGATGCGAAAATAGTTTTTACTTGAAGGATATCAAAACAATAAACGGTACGAATTTTATGATATTTTTCTTGTATCTATTTCTTTTCTATTTAGATGTTTGCGTACTTTTTAGATTTAGATCTATTGGATCAGGCATGATAGGTAGCGTCCTGCAAGCAGCTTCCTATCATTAGGCATTTCTGATATCTGATGGATAGTAGCAAATAGCCGCTAGGGAGATCTAGGGTAAAAGGTTCCAATCAATTAAATGAAATATTTTTTCAAATATGACACTAATGAATTAATTGTATTAAAATTTATTAAATTTTGATATATACAGATCATCAGAAACTGAATAAATATATTTATACATACTAAATATATAGCAGATTTACAATACTACTTATAGGTATATAAATCATGTTAAATTAATACTAAACATTGCACTTATAGGTTTAATTTAAGAATGCTCTGTTTTAAAACTTCACCATTACCTCTGACCTCTGACTAAAGACTTACTGTTTTAAATACATATCTGGTACTTTAATCTTTTTATGATGCTTAAATGCTGAATTATTCTTAGTGACAGCAAAGGTGAGTGTCGTTGATAGGTACTTGTGAAGTACACTACTAGAGCGTCTACTTGCGCGTCATATATAGGAATAAATATTATTCAATAATATCGACAAACATTACAAAGTTTATCCCAGTTCTTGTCGGCTACTACTAACATTGACGAGTTACGTAAAAGCCTGCATATCGTCTGAAAATTCCCTATTACATTTATATCTTACACATTATTTTTTTACCAACGAATTTACGCTAAACTTTCACTGGTTAAATCAATTTCATGCATCCCATCTCTGTCTTTCCCCATCACCGGACTCCTGGTCCTCTTAACTCTCGGCGGTGGTTGAGGGGGCATGCTCTGCTTACTCTTTTTACTAGGCCCTTTGATCCAATTTTTGACCTGCTTACCAACTTGGTAGAAATGAAAATAGAGCAGGAATAAAATCGAAAATACTACTAAAAAAGATATAAGAGATATAACAAGGGTAGAAATTGGACTGTAAGACTCCTCTGGAGTTGGTGCGGATGGAGCGACAGTAGTAGTTGGGACGTAATCTGGAACGTATTCCGATACCACTTCCGGCGTTTCTTCTTGTTCGGATACCATCTCTTCGTCTGTAGGCTTACCGGATATGGTGATGTCTGCGCACGCTCGGAATTCCTCTTGAGGACCGCAGCCCACGGCGCCGGTCCCATTGGGACAGTTGCCCCAATTGTTACCTAAAACATATAATTTCCCTTTAAATCGACCTACTGCCATCCGGTATTTATTTCTACCGTGGCACATGCTTTCTGCGGCTGCATTTAGGAATTTTTTCCTAATAATAATAATATATAAAATACATAAAATACGATAAAAAAAATTTAAAAAAAATTATTTGCACAAAATTAATTAAAATTTCAAAAATAATTATTAAAAAAATAAAAAAAGAAAAAAAGTGAAAAAAAAAGAAAAAAAGAGAAAAGAAAAAAACAAAAAGAAAAAAGCAAAAAGAAAAAAGAAAAAGGAAAAAAAAAAGAAAAAAGAAAAAAGAAAAAAGAAAAAAGAAAAAAGAAAAAAGAAAAAAGAAAAAAGAAAAAAGAAAAAAGAAAAAAGAAAAAAGAAAAAAGAAAAAAGAAAAAAGAAAAAGAAAAAAGAAAAAAGAAAAAAGAAAAAAGAAAAAATTAAAATTCATAAATAATAACATAAGTAATAACTCGTATTTCGGCTGGCGGACACTAATTCTTGCCAGCGAGATATTACGTCATTCGGAGCTAAAGGGTTAAATCAATTAAAAAAGATCCTTTCTCTTACCAGCAATGTATCTCCACTGAAGAACGCAATGCTCACAGCTCTTCTTGGGCAGCCTGTACTTCATCTCGTATACCTTATGGCCCTCCTTGGGGTAGTATCGTACTTTGTTATGTTCCACGTCCTCCTGAGGCCTCACTAATTTAAGGATATTTTTATTCAGGCATTCTTGCGTTGGCGTCTTGTAATTCGGGCAAATAGAAAACTCAAAATACCCATAGTGATTGGCTGTTAGCTCCACCCTGATGTTGATCATGCCACCAACCCCATACTTGCGGACTACAATGCCTTGGCCATATGTGCCTCCATACTCGTGTGCTCTTGGAACCCTATGACACGATTCTTTTAGAAATTATACAAGGTGACTCTAAAATATATGCAACAAAGATAATCATTCAAAAATATGACAAAATATGGCTGGTAGATTAAAAATATGTAATGCACGCGAACCAGTTCATTGGGACAATTGGACCGCGTGATAGAGGGTTTATGCCTTGCTTTAGCAGGTATGTGTGCATTCCACCTGACAGTTTGCATTTCATTTTAACCGTGCATTGAAGAATTATTATTGAGTGAATTGAAGAAAGAAAGTGTTCATTTCAAAAATATGTACCCTTTATAAATAAACTAATTATAAATTACAATTAATAAGTCAACTGACTATGTTTATATGAAAAACTTTGTTACAAAAACACTAATTATAAGCTCACAATTCTAATATGCACTATTAAGGCAGTAGTAAGGGCTATTAATGAAGTTACTATAGTAACATACTATTAGCGAATCATACAAATAGATCGATTGCAATTTACAATAGGGTTAAATCATTTAAATAAAATATGAAAAGCTGCGGACCCAGTAAACTACCTGGTGTTTCACCTAATATTTGTTTCAAACGAATGAACATCCGTAATTATTTCTATCGATTTCCAATTTAAACTTAGATATTGCTGCAAGGCTGATTCTCAAGAATATTTTCTAAGACACTATATTTTCTAAGACTCTATATTTTCACAAACGCGCAATTTTGAATTACAAATGGTTTCTAGATGGAAAAACTGTATGACAGCACCTGTCAGTAGTTTTTTAGAGTTTACCCGCGGCAAAGCTTGACAGCTGTTATTACCAAAACTTACAATACCTTCGATTACAAGTAATTATGGTCTCCTACGACACCAGAAAACGACGCTAAACAATTTTTCTGATTTTATTGTCAATAAATTTTGTAACATTGTTTTTAAATTGTGCTAGTCAGCTTATGTAGTGAATATGAGTCGCTTTGGAAGTGATTCTATGACTAATATTGATCTGGCGATTGAGAAAAGTGACCAAAAGAGTACCATACCGTTAAAACCCATACGTCAATATGGAAACTGTTTACGGAATTCTGCAAGGCAAAGAAATACAAGCGTTTGAAAACTACAAGTTTAGAGTAACTAAAGCAAATCCTGAAAGATTGGTAACTAGTTGTGAAGAAAATGTGGAACACCTTTGCAAAAAAATGCAATGTATTTTATGAAATATATTATCTTTAAGTATAGTAGGAAAGCTCGTAATGCGAAACGAAGGAATTTGCAGATGTGCGCCTCTAAAAGGAAATCGAGCTCTGCTTCATTAAAATTGGAAGAAAATTACGCAATGGTTTTATTATGGGACGAAAACACTCCGGCGGGATTCCAACAAAAATCTTGTCATATCGCTACTGTAGAACTTGCCTGTAGAGGTGGAGAAGCAGTCAATTGCAGTGTTCATTATTTTAAAGAGGAAGTGGATAATTCTGGGATTAAAACAGGTAGATAACATAATTACACATTTTCTAAAATAACTGATTTTCAAAAATCCTATTTTTTAGGAAGATTAGAATATAATCCCCTCTTCAATAAAACGGCCCAGGGTGGAGGAAAAAATGGCCGATAGTAAATGGCTGGTCCCGACACAAAAAACCCTACCCTTTGTCCAGTCCGTCTTTTTAAAATTTTAATGGTTAAACGTTCATCTAGAATAACAACTGATAGATTATTCTTAACAGTAAACCCATCATGGAACAAAGAACAATCAAGTGGATGGTACAAAAACACTCCAGTGGGAAAAAAACGAACTTTAGAAAAGGACTAAAGAAGCAGCAGAGCAGGCAGGATTAAATACAAAAGAAATAAAAATAACAAACGACTCTATGCGGTCGACAGCAGTCAGTAACCTGGCTAAAGGAGGAGTGGGTGAACAACAATTAATTAAAATTACTGGCCACAGTTCAGCCAACTCAATTAAGCCTTATCTGCAAATGGATAATGAGCATTATTCCAACATCAGAAACACCCTTAGAAGTGACGCATCAGAACCTCCAGCTCAAAAAGCAGAAAACACAAGATCCTGCAGCCACTCCTCGAGCTTCTCACTGTACATCTGGACCCATCAACAACATTAATGATTTACCACACCCAACGTTATCAATGAGTTAACAAAGATTTCAAACAATACAGTACTGTGTACCAAAATTGCAATTTATATTTTAATTGTACCATAAATAATTAAGTTTGTAGTATTTTGTGATTAAATAAATTACATGTTTTTCAGTTTTCAAATTAATACCTACATATTTATTATGTATGCATGTATAATAGGTAGTATGTTTTGTAAGCTATGTGTATGCAGAATAATCTGTTACTCATGAAATAGTGTTGTCAAATACAACTCGGGTATCTAATTTTTCCTGTGAAAAAATCGAAAAAACACGTTGCTAAGTAATATTTTAATAAAATGCATTCGTGCAGGTGCAAAAATCCTCGTCTTCGACTCGGTTTTTTGTTGCCACCAACACTCATGCTTCTTGTTAAAATATTACTCAGCAACGTGTTTTTTCAATTTTTTTCGGAGAAACTAGATACCCTTATGATATTACTTACGAAAAGCAGTTTGATTATTCCCTAAAATTGCTTTACTTTGAACGTGGTCTAAAATTTTATTATAAAATTAAAATAGATTGGATGAACATTTAAAAAAATTCACTTGTTTTTATTGTATTATTTACTTTAGGAACTCCTGTACTAACTTTCAATCTGTCTGGATGTTTAGCATTTTGAAAGTATTTACTAGGTGGATTGAAAAAGACATGATTCAGATATATTTTAAAAAAATGTTTAACATCCTAGAATTCAGAATGTCACGTAGTTCAAGCACGTTTTCACGTAGTTCAAGCATATGTAACAATTTAAACTGAAATATATGTAAATATTAATTGTAATTACAATTCCAAACCTCACCAATATTCAAAACCTTGAAATAGGTGTTTTTCATTAATATCTCATATCTCATTTTTAATTCAAATAAGGTGGATGGAAATAACATGGATCCTGGATTCAGTACTTTTCAGGAGATACACGTTCAAGCATTGACAAATAAAACAAATTTACCCTGTATATAAATATAAACACATTAGTAAAAAAATGATATTAAACGTTTAGCATTTTCGTATTTATTAAACGATTGGAGTATATTAATTTTTATAGTGCTTGTTGCTATATTATATGTGGATTATGTGGAATATGTAGTGCCATATATATGCGGTAAATAATTTTCTAGCAAATAATTGTAGAAAACTCAATTGTTTGAAACTATTTAATTACTAATTAATTCTGTTTCATATATAAACTATTGTACGCCTTATAATATGAACGGTGGCAAAAAGTGATTCGTGAGTACTATGTTCCATTTTATTAGGTATATAATCATACTGACTGCTCTAGTTACTGACGAATATAAATTAAGATAATTAAGTAACAGTCATCTGAATTGTGTTTAATTTCATGACAAGAGAATATTGAATATTGGTATATTTAAATATGAAATCACTTACTTCGAGTCCCAGGGATCTCCACAAACTCCGCATTTTCCCTCGTTTTTCACCCATTGTCTAGTAAAGCCCCCGCAAAATAATTCGTGGTCATTATAGTTATGCGGGGTATCGAACCCATACCTCCAAGCAGAAGCCCTGCTAGGAGGTTCTATCAGTCTTCCATGGCCCAATATTTCCGGTAGAATAGAACAAAAAACTGCTAGCAGGAGGACTCCGACATCCATTCTGAAAAATATATTCTGATATAAAATCTACAAAATCACTAAAATCCCGTCGACGCTATACTTTTGTGAATTAATATACAGTCTTTCTAATAAGTATGTTGCACCGCAGTTGCCACATGTAATTTTCAAATTTCTCAATATTCAATTAAAATATCAAATTCCATACTATATTAAAGTTGTATATATTATTTATGAATGTCATAAAAGAATAATTGGCCAAGATGTTAGCCATCTTTACATTTATTTTCGTCTACTTTAGTTATGGCAATTCCGTAAACATTTATTTTTATAGTTAAAATCGGGAAAGCCGCTCCATTGTAGACCCAAGGCCGGATATGCCAGCAGTATAGCTCTTTTTAACTTATTGGAATGACGCGCCGTCTGTGTTTAGTTAAAACAGTCGCAAACGTGCGCCTCTCTTGCATGGGCGGGTTTGCGGGAATTTCGCGCGTATTCTGTAATCTGTAATGGTCATTCGCGATAGAGTAGTGCGTTGGTTGAGATATTCACGTACGTATATATAGTGCTGTTCGAATGTGATTGTGATACAATATAATATCGACGAACGATGGAAAATATTCCAAAACTTGGCACTACCGATCGGTAGGTGAAAAAATAAATTTACCAGTATTTTACTGCATTCAGAGAGATCACCCTCACCGCGACAAGGATGAATTAGTGGATATGTGTTCGGATTATACAGAAGCATCAAAGTCAAGCCTTTACACCCTTTTAAGAGACGAAAAGATATATGGAAATAAACCGCCACCTAAACTAAAAAGCGGTCGAAATAAGATACTAAGAAATAAGATACTTCATGAGTGGTGTGGAAACTTGCATTCAATATCAGCTGTGGTTTTGAAAATATGCATATAAAAACCTTCTACTTTCAACCCCCTAAGAAAAAGAAATATAGAGAAGTTTCTCACGTCCATGAGAAACATTGTGTGGGTCAAGGTTGCCGGTCGTTAAACTACACATACTTATTAGAAAGACTGTAATTGATAATTAAATTAGACAATGTATGTTACCTATTAGATGATATTATTTATTGTATGTGGTTTTATTTAAATATAATTATATATACATGCACATTATTAAGAAAAGCATAGAATACTCATTACGAATTTCGACTTGCAATAGCAATTGTATTAGATATGTATAACGTATTTCTTTGTAATAATATAATTTGTTTATAATTAATTATAATTTATTGTTATATATTACAGCTTCGTTGTTAAAATATATGCAGTATTCTCCACGTCTTTTACTTGCATTTAAATTCAGCAAAAATCACCAAGGGTATTGAAAAGAAATACATAACGATTCAATTTAATCTATATATAGAAATCGTGACCGCAAACCGCACTTTTGCTGTCATTTCATGATTATTTGTGTTACGGTATAGTATTTATTTTATATACATACAGTATAGGTGTATAGGTATGGTTTAAGCGGTAAGGTATCCCTCTTTAATAATTTTATAAACATATATTTACATTATATCTATATATATATATATATATATATATATATATATATATATATATATATATATATATATATATATATATATATATATATATATATATATATATATATATATATATATATATATATATATATATATATATATATATATATATATATATATATATATATATATATATATATATATATATATATATATATATATATATATATATATATATATAAAGGGTCCGCCAATAAGCGCGCTCGATCTTTAAAATGAAATAAAGCAAGTTGTGTGAGAGGTATAAATGAAATTTATTTTTTGTTTGAAAGAGTATTCGAAGGCATTATGTATGGAAAATAATATCGGTCAAATGTCCACCTCGGCTTCGCTGGGTGGCGCGCATACGAGAAGTCCAATTTTCAATGACTCTGGCGCACAAATCGGGCTGTATTTCATCGATGGCGTGGCGTATGTTGACTTTGAGGGCATCAGTGTTTTGTGGTTGGTTTGCGTAGACCTGTGATTTAAGAAAACCCCACAAGAAATAGTCTAGTGGGGTTAAATCGCACGATCTTGGTGGCCAGTTGATGTCGCCTCCGCGCGAGATAACCATTCCTCCGAAGCGCTCGTGCAGAAGATCCATTGTGGTGTGCGCTGTGTGGCTCGTAGCGCCGTCCTGCTGAAACCACATATCCTCGACATCCATATTGTCGATTTCATGCCAGAAAAAGTTCGTTATCATGGATCTGTATCGTTCGCCGTTTACCGTGATGGACACACCATCGTCGTTCTCGAAGAAATACGGCCCGATGATGCCTCCGGCCCAAAATCCACACCAAACAGTTACCTTTGCTGGGTGCATTGCGACCTGGTGGACCTCCTGTGGATTGTTCTCGGCCCAATAACGGCAATTCTGCTTGTTGACATTCCCATTTAACCAAAAATGTGCCTCATCGCTGAAGATGATTTTGCGACCAAAATCGGGGTCGACTTCCAACTGCTCTAAAGCCCAATCAGCGAAGATACGGCGCTGTCTATGGTCGTTTATTTTGAGCTCTTGTGTCAGCTGGATCTTGTACGGATGCATGCCCAAATCCAGATGCAAGATTCGGCGAAGTGATGTTTCCGAAAGGCGGAGTTCCTGTGCGCGACGTGAAATTGACTGTCGCGGATTTTCACGCATACTATCGCGCACAGCGGCGACATTCTGGGCAGATCGGACGTTTCGACGACGCGTCGGTGTTGGCTGATTGTTCACCGAACCGGTTGCCTCGAATTTGTTAATCAAACGACGGATAGTCGACTCAGCAGGACGATCAATTGCACCGTAAAATTGGCGGAGCGCGCGGAACGTTGCTCGAACCGATGAATGATTTTCGTAATAAGTTTTAACGATTTGCACATGTTGCTCGCAGCTGAATTGGTTCATGGTGATTTGTGAAGATACACTGAATAATAACAACTACGTTTGCCAACTCTACCACAAACAACATGGCCGCCATGAGCTGTCAAAGATCGAGCGTCCCTATTGGCGGACCCTTTATATATATATATATATATATATATATATATATATATATATATATATATATATATATATATATATATATATATATGCGGTGCCCGATTTTCCTGAACAATAACAACAAGTTGACATACCCCTATTCTGCACAATACCCATATTCTGCACAATTGTATATTGAGACAAATGTGTTGCTTTGGAAAAAAAATATAGTACTATTGAAGTAAATTTAAAACGCGTGCCTAATTTCAAATGGGAAGCTATTGTAGTTTCTTAGTAATCGCCGAAAACTATTTATTTTTAAACTATATCACTATCTCGAAAACGACGAACGACTTTTTTTTATCTTAAAATGAGGTCCTCTATCGATTGACGAAGTCCTGTTAGTATAACCTGGGACACCCTGTATGTAAGATATAAAACCACAGTTATGAAGTAGGAGCACTTAATAGCACTTATGGATGTGAAGTAGAAGCGCTTAAGAAATAATTAAGAGTTACTTTCCCATGTGTTTATTTAGAGAAAATTAGTTAAAGTCCGTATGCAGGCCGTTCCCAGTAGTACTAAGTATGACCTTTCCTTGGCATTTAATTGGATACATTTTTTTTATATAATAAGGATACCACAACATTGAAGGTAACGTTGCGATATCTTTAATTAATTAAAATATACCCCTGCTCTTGTATGTGGTAACTGACAATATCGATATACTCGTAATCTCAGATTACAAGTGCATCGATATTACAACTCAGATTACTAATCTGAGTTTACTAAAGTCATGATTTTAGATGATGCAAATGATAACAAAATGATAATACTATTTCTACCACTCATTCTTACCAATGGCTCAGAGATTTCGGTGGAGGAGGTGAGCGCGAATATTATTATTTTGCCGCACGCAGTAGCGCCCATGAACGACTTCAATCGACTTAATTCTAAGCACCAGTCAGTGCGAGACTGACGGAAACCTCATTAGTTCCGGGGATAAATTAATAAAAAATTATTCCGCAGCCAGCCGACCTAGAATCCATAATTACTAGGTAAACAAATTGAATAGCAAGTACAGCTCGATAACTCTCCAAGTTTGTAAATTCAAAACACAATTTTCGAATTCTATGACAGAAGGCGTCGCCTCAGTTTTAGATTGATGCGTTAACGTCAAAATGAACTTCCACCTGAAAGTTAATATTTTATTGAATTAACATGAATCTTAATTAATAGAATAATAAAATTGTGAGGAAGACTATTAATACAACAAATATTAGAAACTCTGAACCGTAAAAACTTGTCCAATTGTAATTACATATCGAGTATAGTGCTGAATTTTTATTTGTAGCCATATACGTAAGGAGGACCTTTGACAGTTCAATTAACAAGATGTCGAAAAGCTACTGTAAACACGTTTTTATAAATAAAATTGCGTCTAATAAGAAATATTTTAAAATGCGGTGGATGCGCCGATGACAAAACGATAAATAAATAGCCGAGGCGCGGTCGATCAAATTAGTAGGGGCCTCGTAGAAACTAAACGATGCACACGATGAACTAAGTTGGAGAGACAGTAAGTACTTTATAGGTACCTATCAGGAGAGTATGAGCATTCGGTTGTTGTAACACTGCGACAATATTAATTTTAAGGCCAAACAACTAAAAAAAAGAAAGCGCTGGTTTGTTACAGAATTTTATAATATTTATGTGTAAATATTATAAAATTGTAGAATATTTTTTTCTCTAAAACTATCAACTTTAAGGCCAAGGCCATAGTGTTGCACTTTGCAATTTTCAGAAATGTTTTTTCTACTTAGATTTAATGAAACAACTTGATGTCTCATTTAAAAAATATCATGATGACGTCACATATACATAAACGCTCTAGTTAAACGCTCACATATACATAAAATATAAGCGTCGAACAACCCCTTACAGATCCTAAAGTCTAGCTTAAGCTTTTCCTTCCAGTTCTATCTTAGAGATGTATATGGGTTTCGAGGGTTTATAGCCTCGACGCAAATTGCAATGTAGAAATAACGCCTAAAACATACATCGAAATTATACAACAAAAAGTGAATCATATTATAGTAAAGGTTTTCTTTAACATTAGATGAATTAAATAATTGGCATCAATCTGATTGGTCAGATTGTACCATAATAACAAGAAAGAAAGATAGTAACCAGGAAATACAAATGTTTTTCCATACGGCATATCCGTAATTAAATATAACAATGCGAGATTCCAGCTAAGTCCACGGTCATAATTTTTATAAAAATTTGTTAATTTAATAGTAAAACTAAAGTTAAAAATATTTGAGTTTGTGAAAATAAGCAGAAGTTTGTGTTAATAATAACATCCAGTGGAAAAGGTCTACAAGCAGAACAAGCAGTGTTTTTCGTCGTAAATAAGAAGAAGAGAGGCTTGGTAGCGTCCCCAGCTGCAGAAGAGTTTGGTGATCAATATAATAGAAAAGGAAACAAGTTTCTGAGAAATTTCCAATAAAAAGAAAATATAAGTGCAGAAGCCGAAAATTAAAGGTTTGAGGTTGAAGATATCTCTGAAGATAATAAAGTTACAGCGGTTAATAACAGCATTCCAGAGGTAGTACGGCGACATCCGCTAGATGACAGCACCTAAATCCAGCAGCATCTAGTAGTGTTCGAGAATAGTGATATGTTTGTGCTTCGTAATTAAAAAAGACTAACATAAATTTCTAAGGTAACAACAATTTCAAACTTTGCTAGTTTTTAAGATACATTGCGACAGAGGACTTGGTCCCATGTAGTAGAAATAAGTTACGTAGGTTTTCTTTTTAGGTAGTAATAAGGTTTCAGATTTTGTTTATTTATTATCATTTTATATGATAATAAAAATAGTCATATATATCACTTCATCTTTCTTGTTCCGTTAAAACTTTTCAGGAAACATTTTAAATCATACAATTTGAGATTAAACAAGATTCAATAGATTTAATAAAATATTATGGTACCATAAAATTCACTATTTGGAAAGTAACTTCGCTTTAAAATTTTCAACTTGCAAAAATATTTTACATAGACCTAATTGAACCCCTCTAGGACGAGAGAGTACTCATATTTTAAGATATCCTTCCAATAAATTACAAATTAGTGTTCATAGAACTGGCGCCCATAAACAAGAAGGATTCAATAGGGAAGAAATAGTGTAAGTATCCTGTAAGTTAATCAGATATTTCTTCGCCATACTATTACGTTACATTATCTCATTATATACTAATCTTAACAAAACAGCGTACAGAGCATTCACATAAAATTCATATCAATTATGAACCAACATAGAGCCAACCAACATATTTAACCAACTTATTTAAAATTCCAAAATCAAACGCCAGGTGAACATATGATTTTACTGCCGGGACTGCAGTTGGGATGTGTTGTTCTGGTACGATTGGGCGGTGGTGGACCCTTCTTCCTCCATGGAAGAACGGTCCACCACCGCAGAAAATATTATATAACGCGGTATTATCTAAGATATCGTTAATAACTTACGCCCGTGAAAACCTCCAACATCAACGAATACACAATTATATATTTACTAGTCCGACTTAAGTAGACCTTGCATGTTACCGTCCAGCCAAAATTCCTATATTCAAAAGTCGTATTTCAATTTAACATTCACTAGGTAGACCCAATATGTAACGTACATGTAGGCATTGCACTAAATTATCAAGTGTAATGGATATGCCCCTTCACTTTTACGTACGAGTTAAATGACATTCAGAAAATTTTAGGTTTGTGTTACAATCCACAGCCTCCCGACAATATAAACAGGTTTCTGTTATATACAGCTGTATAATGCGACCGGCTGTTCATATAACAGTGGTTTGTAAAATAAATATTGGAAAGAGTTAACCTATTTTCCTCGTGTAATAATTAATTACACACTTCAAACGCGAATTTGTGCTTAGTGGTATAATTTGTTGATATACAATAAATATATTAAATTTAATTGGCCATTTAAAGGTGAACCACCTGAAGTAAAGTATTACAGGCATGTTTATATGTAAACATCGTAGTTGAGGATGACCCGGTTTCGGTAGTTATGAAAGCAAATTTGTATTGCGAGCGGTCGCGAAACCCTGAAACAATGAATGAAATAATAGATATTAAACTACATGTATGGTACCCGAAAAATTAGAGGAAGAGGAAAATATACCCTAAGTTTAACATATATTTATCCTTGGACACTATACCTAAACTCCTCAACAAATTTTACGCAGCACTTTGCATTTGTCGCACATTTCTTATAGAAAATGATTAATGATGAATGAATAGAATTCTTATTCCCCTACCGATATCAATGATATATTTCGTTTGCCGACTAAGAATGCCAGGAAACCAATATTTGTCGATTTTGTGATGTATATAATATAAAGTTTTTCAGGCAAGGAAGAATTCGAAATCTTCGGGTATCTTTATATATTAATGCCTAACTAAATATCGCTACAATCTCCTTCTGATGGCTAAAAAGAAGTATGGTAACCAGGAAGGTCTTACGGCGACAGAGTATTATTCAAACATCATAGCAAAGGATATCAGATCACATCTGAAAACGACTTGGTGAATATTTAATTAAGGTGGTGCAGGTAGACTTAAGAAGGCCTGACAAATTATTCCTGTTTTTTGATTGAACTAATTATATTACCATTCATTACTTCTCTGTGAGATCTTTTTTTGCTTAAGCACACTTGTTTCAATACATACGTTAATATTGAATATGAATAGAATAGGAACTTTACAAATGGTTAACTATTATTTGTACTAAACTACAGATATAAACATCAATATATATTATTTAATTTATTAACTTATAATTAACACACACAGTTAATTTTTCTTGTTATAACATCTTAAACTGCATAATTTACATTATAATAGTATTTATATTATATATTAATGCTATTTACCTTATACCTTTGATTATACAAAGCTTATACTGAAGTTGAGAATGTACTACCAATACTGTAGGGGATTACGCAAGAAAACTGCAACATTTTATCACAATTTACTATTAGAAACATATGATATTGTTATTCTAACAGAAACCTGACTAACTTGTGACTTTAATGATAGTGAAATTTTTTATGATAAATATAAAGTATACCGGAAGGACAGAAATATACTTATACAGGTAAGGTACGTTGAGGTGAGTGTTAATTGCAATACTTAAAAAATATAAAGCATCTAAAAATCATAAAGCTACTATAACTTTGGAATCTTATTTAGAAACGTTATTCGTTAAAGTAGACAGATTAGGCAATAACTTTATTCTTAATTCAACCTATATACAACCTTATTCCAACACTCAATGTTATAAAGACTGAACTTCTTTCCAATATCGATAACTCTGTCTCTACAAACACATATTTATTTATCTTTGGAGACATTAATATTCCCATTATAAAATGTACAGACTTTCAATTTAATAGTAACAACCAGATCATAGCAGCAATGGCTACTCGTATGCAGACCTATGAATTAAATTTATTTAATAATGTTTTGATTGAAGATTTAAAAACATGCGACTTGGTTTTTGCAAACACGTTTTTTGCAAAACTTGGTTTTTGTAATATCAAGGTAGCGGAGGAAATATTTCCTTTGATCCCTCTTGATAAAAAACATCCCGATTTAATTACTGAAGTTGATATATTGAAAAGAGTTCGCAATCACAACACAATTACTAATAATTTAGCTGACACATATAACTTTAGACAGATTTTACGTTGCTGTGTGATCTTTTGAGGCGGTGTGACTGGACAGCTAGAGGACACTTTCAAAAGAGACGAGGCTGTACAATACTTTTATACAGTGTATTCTACAATATGCTCGATATATGTGTTCCCAAATATCACAATAGACAAAACAAATGTCAAAAAATATCCTCTATGGTTCACGGATGAAATTAAAAAGTTAATTAAAGAAAAATCGTCTAATGAAATTGAAAAATTACATATTTATTAAATATTTTTAAAGCTAAACCTGCTGAATTAAAAATAAAAATAAAAACAAAAAAGGCATATGCAGAGTATAATCAGACTATAGAGGCAAATATATGCAATGATAGGAATAATTTTTGGAATTTTATTAAATCTAAAAAACAGAGGAATAATTCCTCGCATAACCCATCATATGAAAGTCGCCTTGTCCGTCTTAAGCTTCCTAAAAATGGAGAATGTGCAGTGATATAGTCCATTGGCATTGGGGTAGTGTTAACTTACTACCAAGATCTTTTGCAACAAAATATTCAGCAACATTTTTAAAATTGTTTTACATTCCCTACTTGCTTAACACACCGAATAACAATATAACAAATGTAATTAGCATATAATAAATAAGATAAAGAGATAATGGATTTCTATTTTTGTCATCGCATCGATGCACATGAGAACGTTGATCTCGGTTTTACGGTAACCTACAGAAAAACAGCGAGGATTTCAACAGAGCATTAACTTTGCATCATAGCCAGACATTCTTGAGAAGGTCTCTAAGATCTCGAAATGCATTTATTCTATTATTGATATCACTAACGGAAGCACTTTCCACCCCAGGATATACAAAATTAATTAAATCGATTGAAAGTAGGTACAAATAATTAAATAATATGAGTTTCTTACTTAAAAAATAGTCTAGGTGGCTTCAGTAAGTACTTCAAAAATCATGTATATCTGGCACTGGCTTATATAGTTGAAAGTCACCCTCCCGCAATAAGTTTTGTTTTCCTTGTGACCAATATTTTGTATTTTCTCGGTCAAATAATCCTAAATTTGTAAACCTAGACTCTTAAGAAAATAAAATCATTCCCAACAAATAATTTTTTGGCTGCACGTTATTCTGTAATATCCAATTGCAATATTCCACCCTAACTTCGTAGTCATTTTCGTACAAGTACTGGTGTAATTGGCATTTAAAAGATTCTTAAATGTAGAATTGACACCTATACAAGGTACCAAATTTTCAAAAAGAAGAAACGGATTGAATCAACGTAGTTAGAAGTATCGTACAAAAATTCCCTTTGCAGTTATTTTATATTAGGATATATCCAATATGCAATTATCAAAGCGGAATTATTATAATGCGTTTAAAATATAAACAGGAAGACATGTACGAATATAATTTGTATTCAATATACCTATAGGTGGCCGATTTGTTCTTGAAACGACCTTCACGAAGTATCCGTGCATGGGAAAGTAAAACGGTACCATTCATTAAACTGGTATTGTTATATATTACCAAAAATGCAAATCACGGGCGATTACTTAAATTCACTGTAGTGTAAAAAGTAGCTTTATGGTTGACGGTGTCATGTTCTGCTTTAGTTGGCATTGCACAAAAATAAATACTTAAGTATCTCTATCTCTTCGTTGCATTCGTAATCATTTGTCAAACCTGAGAATATCTTGAGAGTTTGAAATCGCTCATGCTTTACGATCCAGAAAAGATTTCCTTCTGCTGATATCACTCTAGTATCAGATAAACCCAAAAATTATTTATGAATTAAAACAGAACCTATAGTATATGGGTATCGTACCAAACAAGGGGTGATGCCTTGCATCAGATGAAGTAGTTTTATTTTTTATGTGTTGTATGTGGTGAAGTTGTAATAACAAATTCAAGTTTTCCACCTCGGAATCCATCCGGATCATTGTTAAATACTTGTAAACCCATTAAAATTTCGGACTTTTTTCAGTTTTTGTCAATGTTTACCATCCAGGACTTGTATTACACCTAAAGGTATCATATATATACTTTTTAAGTCGACTAAATTTGCAATAAAATGAGAAAAACTTGGTCCTGGTAGATGAAAAAATTTCTACGATACAGCTCAAAGGATTACAAAATTTATAAAAGAAGGATTTTTTTTCAAGTTTTCGTCAATGTTAACCACTAAAAACCAATTTTACGGTACGTAGTTTACGTACGTAGTTGCTCCACAAAGTTGTGTGGCCTCAGCGAGTGTCTTTTGGGGAAATTGGTACCAAGTATGTCTAATAATTGATACCACAACCATTTATTTCCATAACCTCCGCCTACGGCTTAGTGAAGATCGCCACCTAGGACATTTGTTTGTAATGCTTTATTTCCAACAAACAGACCAAAGAACAACATTACATTTGAAAAACGCGGCAGACAAAAACTCTCACCTACTCTACGACTTCCTTCACTCACCAAGCACAATCCGAAACAGTACTGTTCCTTCATGCCTTCAGTGGTTGTGATACCTTGTGAAAAAAGTGAAAAAACACTGCGGTTATCCTAAGCCCCAATGCCACACCTGTGCAGTGCAGCTCGCCGAAATATGATAGAGCTTCCTCGTTTCACTGTATGAGGACAACAGCGAATTCCAAAATCTAAACGGCCTCGCTTCCACTTATTCACAAGGGTGGCAGCTAAGTCCAACATGAACCACGCCAGGTTGCCTCCAATCAGGGATGCTGCAAGACTTTACTATCTGCGAACATATCACCAGGTGAAAGAAGTTTTTTTGCCAGTATTGATTTTCTTTCTGCTTCAGACCACATTATTTATATCTACTTATCCTGTTGAGAAGTTATAGTTCGTAATTTCGTTGTTTGTTTCGTTTTACGTGCATACGTAAATAGCTGGAGTTGAATCCCCTTGATTGGGGCTGGATGCGAAGTGCACTGGTGACGCAACTACCAGCTCCTCAACCCCTGCTTCACATGATTTCCTACAACTGAGAAAAATGTTGTACCCGCAGTTTTGTGGTTGCGAGAAAGCAGGACGCAAATGCTCGGCCGATTGCAACCACTGCAGCGGCTAATCTTGCACACCAGACCTGATATGAGCACACCAGACCTGATATGAGCACATCAGACCTGATATGTGATGACATTGATGGACCATTCATCGATGCATCACCTTCAGATGACGATTTCGAGCTGTCTGAGGAGGTCGATGAAAAAATGCAACTGAAGCAAACAAATTCTAATATTTGCTAACTTACCTCAAGAACTTCGACCAGCTGTGTCTCACGAATTAATAGGCCAGTCTTTTGAGTAAGAGTAGGCACGAGGCTTATCGGTCTGTTCGAGTTGACTTCTGGAGGTGTTCCAGGTTTGGCAATCATAATGATTTGCGCATATTTCCATTGCACAGGATAGTATCAGAGGCGAACGATATTGTTCAAAATGGTTATTAGTAATAAAATGGCCATAACAGTGCCATCTATTAAATTGTATCCTGGTGCTTTGTGGGGGTTGAGTTGATTTATAACGCTACGTACTTATGTTGGCGAGAACGCTATTGTTAGTGATAGCTGGCATGAGGCATCTAGATATACTTCAATTTCGTCACCATTGTTGTTCCTTGACTGTGGTGTAAAAACTTTTGCACAATGTGCGAATCGATTTGTTGTTTCTGTGTGGGCACAAAATGACTATATTGTCTGATCCGAAAACGGTTTGGAGACTCCATATACTCCCTTAAACTTTGGTAGAAAAACGTAGCCCAGTCGTAATCACTGTTTCTCAAAAAAATAGGGGGCAAGAAAAAGCAAATTTTCTTGTCGCGTATATTCAAATACCAAAGATGTTTATGGCTTTGTGATTCTTGCAGCAAAAGATATATGAGTTGATGCAAATTTTTCTTGGGTCATATCTTTACCTTCGCAGAAGCCTGTTAGTCTAGTCAACAAGTGCCATTTTTAAAAAAAAAATTTAAAAATTTTTTTAAAATAAAAAACTTAAAAAAAAAGTGGGGCTGGCAAAAAGTGCAAGTGGGGCCGGTAAAAAGCAGTGACATTGTTGACTAGACTATTCGTATAGCGTACTTCCTGAATAGACATATTTATATTGCATGAGTTAACTTTGTTAACGTGTTAATAACGCAAGTAGTAGCTACAGAAACTGTTTTATATCAAAATAATAATAAATATTGCATAAACTTGGTATATTTTATACTGTAGGTATATAATTATTATGTAACAATGAATAATTTATTATATTTTTAATAGCACTTTGTACTTATTTTTTAAATATATTAGTTATAGTGCTTTTTAATGGTAGATTTAAGTTTTTAGAAAGCAACGAAACTCTTTAATTAAATATTAGACCCAACTACACTCAGGGGCAAAAAACGCAACAAGTTAATATTTGATAAAATTTAAAGTCTCATAACTTTTTTATCTAAAGTTCAATTTTCATAATATTTTTATCAAACTGTAGATAAAATTATCAGTTTCAACTTGCATATCCAGTATTTTGTTATATGCATGCATTTTAGTCAATATACAGGGTTAATTAAAATGTTGTTGTAGAACCCTATTTTAAAACACCCTGTGAAATAATTCCATAACCAATTTCTTGCAAAATACCAATTTTTAGGAAGAACCATGCCTTTTCTACATTTATTTTTTTTAGTTCATGTCTTTATGTGTATTAATTAATTTTTCAGAGCAAAATAAATTTGTCACCAACAGTTTTTAAGTAAATATTTTCATAAAATAATTTCATAAACAAATTCCTGCAAAATACCACACAAATACATTTTTGTGGGGAACCATGCCTTTCCTTCATGAAAATAGAATAAAAATACAACAATATATTGTTTGGTTTTAATAACCAATATTGCAACACAAAAAATTAAAATTTGTCAAAACAGTCCAGTTTAACTGTAACCTAACTAACCTGAAGAAACGTACTTTTAAAAACAATTAAGTTAATATTTTGTATTTCCACCTCTTATAACTTGCTGCATACGTCGATTCATACTGCCAATAAGGTTACGAATATAACCTTGAGGTATATTTTGCCATTCCTCCTGAAGGGCTAAATGAAGCTCATTTACCGTAGCCGAAGCTACTTCGCGTTGTCTGACTCGCTTACCAAGCATGTTCCACACATATTCTATGGGATTGGGATCAGGCTATCATGCTGGCCAGTTCATTTTGTCAATACCAACTTCTGCGTGGTATCGTGTGACCCGATAAATCCACTAAACGTAATTGGTTAATATCTCCTTAATATATCGGTGCGTCGTCAAGGATTCATCGATGACCACTAACACAGTGCAGGCCTCTCGGGTTATTCCTGCCCACACCATTACTGAACCTCTTCCATAGCTCAAACTGAACGTCGACTGAACGTCTGAACTCTGAAAATCTTTCTCCGTTCCTTCTCCATACTCTTTTCCGTACATCTGGAGAATGTAAGCAGAATCTGGATTCGTCACTAAAAAAAAACATTGTTGTTTAAGTTCCAATGCAAATGTTCATTGGCAAATTGCAGTCCAGCTACGCGGTGACGCGGAAGCAATTTGGGTCCAGTTGCTGGTCTGCAAGCTTTCAAACCAAAGTCTTTGAGTCTTCTGTGAACTATCCGCACACTAACATTTATACAACGGACCTCTTGGAGTTGATTTCTTGACTTTAC
>CAXKVY010003165.1:0-18641 GCA_964058915.1 Tetropium fuscum
TTATGTCATCATCAGAAATGGCGTACTTTGCGTTGAGAATTGAAAGCGCAAAAGCCTACTATTGAGGCGATTGTAGAAAAAGTTTATTACGTTTAGTTTCATTATTTTATTGCAACACCAACGGTAGGCATTTTCTTGTGTTTTTCTAATTAAATACCGTTATTATTACTATCAATTGTTTTTGCCAGTCATCCATACTAAATTATTCTAGGCCCATATGTACAAGAAAAGGTAGCCCATGCCTGACCTAGATCATGTCAAAATAAAAACCGTCCCTTACGATTTGTGTAAAAAGAAAATGGCTTAATCGAGGATTTACCGAGTCACCAAGTCTGATGCATTAATTATGTAAGTGAGACAGCTCCCAGCTCCACCGTATAATCATAAAATAAACCCGTTGAGTGACGGCGTATGTCATTTTGTTGTGTTTTAACTACTGCCGTGAATATATTTATAAATTTCGTGTACCGGGGAGTTCAGCTGGGCACATTTTGTCTCGGTTTTCTCGCCGCCAACCGTGAAACTCGAACATTTGTCATTGTATTCAGGAAAGGTCAACACAGGGAATTCTTTTAAATTTAAAATGGGTACTTTTGGAATAATAATAGCCTTGTACGGAACGCGACATTTCAACTCTCCATCTAGATCGATGGCTATGATTTATGCCGCTTTATTTGTTAGTCAAATCTCTAACGATTTCCAAACATTGATCAAAGTATAACTCTGATGGCGATACAATCTGTTACATAAATGAGTTTAATCTTCCATCTTCAATCATGGAACAGCAAACTGAATACATTATTTATTGTCAAAGGTAGACGAGCACGCGAACTCTAATTCGCCCCTCTGAATTATATATGTCTTCATGTACCTACGTCAAATGGTGGCAATTATCTTACACTTATTTTTCAAGGGAGCCACACTTTTGTTACGTGGCGGAGAAATATTTGTTCGAATAGGTTTTAATCTTCCTACTCTTCGTAGTATAGTCATTTTAGGTTAAGCACCCTAGCAGGCCAAAAGACAGTGAAAGTCAAAAGCGCAAATAATGGGTTTTCATGATATTAATGATACAAGGTTTTAGCAATAAATATTAGGCTGAAACTGGCCAGACTGCCAGTTTCAGCGTAGGAGCTCCGTTTTTTTTTCATTTCAGTGGATAGTGGCATAGTGGCGTAATACACCCTGGGTGTCTTCATAGATATAGAAGGTACGTTTGACAAAACCACCTTTCCTAAAATTACAACGGCCCTATCACTTAGGAACGTTCATCATATTGTGGGCAGCTGGATATACAACATGCTCTCTAAAAGTGCAGTACATATCAGTAAAGGAGACACTGTCATAAGAGGACTGGTTGCGCAAGGTGGTCCACAGGGAGGTGTTTTATCACCACTGTTATGGAAATTGGTTCTTGACAGCCTCCTAAACCACCTCAACATGGAAGGATTCTACACAATAATTGCATACGCAATGATCTAACGATACTGCTTAATGGAAAATTCGAGGGAGCCCTCTGCCAGAGAATGCAGATGGCCTTAAGAATAATCGAAAATTGGCGTGAGGAGCATGCCCTATCCGTCAACCCCAGGAAGACGGAAATAGTACTCTTCACAGATAAAAGAAAACTGAAGCCAATGAGTGCACCCGTTCTCCTAAATATAGCATTAAATTTTGCACCACAGGTGAAATACTTTCGATGTTAAACTAAACTGGGGAATGAAACCCAGTGTGGTCCTGTGGATATACACTGCTATCATAAGATCAATGATGGCCTACGGAGCTGTTGTTTGGTGCCCAAGAGTCAACAAATAACAACAAAACTCAAGCTATGCCAGGTACAAAGAGTTGCCTGTCTGAACATAACCGGAGCTATGAGAACAACACCAACGAGAGCAATGGAGATAATGCCGTGTCGCAAACGCAAACAGCCCTGTCAGATTATAGCGGCCCAGTGCCATGGCAGGATGCAGGATCTCCTTTGGCGATGGCGACGCATAATGCCATCTTATTTCTACTCCTTTAGTAATCATTTTTGGGGGTTGCGCAAACCTACAAACCATAGGTAGAGCCGCCACTGATGTAGGTATAATTGCAGCAACATTTGGTGTTTTAAATGTATTTTTATGTTAACTCCCGAGAGGACTTACGTAAGCATTTTCCCTTAAGCTGTCAGTTGCGTTCGTTGTAAATATTTAACAGTTTTAGCCAGAATAATGGCACTATATCAAAGTAAAATTTACGACCCACGTTTATGTATACATAAACATAAACCATATTAACACTAAACTCCAATTCGTTCTTAATTACGTTTCTGTATTTGTATAGATCGATTAGAAGCCGAGCTGATTTGTTTGTTTAACCCATATTTCCTTTATTATAAATATCGTCATGTATGTGTGGTGACAAACAGCGCATTATATGAACATTGAAACGCAGTTTCTACACCACCCAGATCGGTCTAACCCCATCGAGGTTGCCCATTATTCAATTATTATCGTTATCCGATATTTAACTAAATTCTCTAAAATTACACGTCCTACGTGCCTAATGACTGGTTAGTCTATTTTTAAGGCCCTTGTTTTTGTTACGCTAATTAGTTTTAAATATAATGGCGTTTCGATTTCCCACACTTTTGTCGGGTCGGGTCTATTACGCGGTCATTCTGACGTTCAACAAATTGCTTAGGCGAATACAAAAATTATACAAAAATATATCAGCCCCTCGCACGGAACTAGAAATAACTGATAATTTCTACAGGACGTGGACGCTTAGCACAACATTTGTACAATGTTTTGTTTCACCAAATTTTATTTGGTGTTTTACAGATTAGAGGCTCGTATTTACTTGTAAAAGAGAGAACACACAGGTCAGTGAAAATAATTCTGGAAACTCTCTTAAATACAAAAATAAAATAACATAGAGGCATTTAGCGATATGATTTGGGTGAATGTTTGGTGCCAGTTTCGGTGAAGGTTCACTCTTCCATATCTGCTTTTCTGCGAGTTTTTTTGTCCTGTGACGTCGCCCTCCAGATTTTTACTGATATCTAAATACAGTTCTAAATACAGTATCTAAATACAGTTTAGGTATCAAAGTCCTTTAGAGATTCGTTACCTGAATTATGAGGCACCAGGTATCAGGGTTCCACAAAATCAGGTATCAGGAACCAGCAATGTGAAAGAAGCAGTCCGTTATAAAATTCGTTCTCTATTACCAACTGAAAAGACACAGCCATCATAGTTTTATAAACACGTTTCTCAATCATCGATGGACCATTCAATGGATTTCCCTTCATTACTTCTTACTTAATGAAGTTGTAGAAAAGAAATAACGGATGTTGTTTAAGGTTATGAGAGAATGATGAGTTTTAACAACGATGGATAATATTTAATTTATAAAAAAAACGATATCAGAATTTGGATATCAAAACTGGAGAAATTGATATCACATAGCAGTAGCGTGCGGTGGTATTTCAAATAAGGAAGTAATTCTTAGAAACATACCTACTTGTAATTTATCTAAATCTGTAATTTTATCTTTTTGACGTAGCGTATTACTATAATAAATAGGCAGTTGACTGAAATTAGTCACATCGTTTATTTCATCTAGAAACATATACAGTACGATAAACAATAGGAAACAATAGATATACTATGGGTTGTTCTAAATGTTTAATTCCAGATTAAATTCTGTTTATATAAGTAATGGTTACATCAGCTGAATTAAACCACTACACCAAGTTTTTTTTTAAAATGTCCGCTGGCTGGCACTTGGATGGGTGACCTAGGCAGGCTTGGGCGGACTGTGGCATTCTACCTGACACCTGGGATCGGCAACCATCTGCTGCGGGCGTGCGTTCCCCGGTAAATGGTAAAATGAGAACAGAGCAATAAATCTGAGTAACTCAGACCACGTATCATACATAAAAGTTGTAAGGCGGCGTAATGTACAAGGGGCGTAATGAGGCATAAGTTCTGTAGTGGAAGTGAAACCATTACACTCCAACCCATATACATACATACATAAACAAATGTCTTATTTGGCTATTTGAAAAAATTAGGTCTTGAAAGTTCCCTCTATCTGCATATCTGCATATGTAGTTGTTCCCTCATTACCTATGAAGCCTAATTCATGCTGACCATGCTGATTTGGTATATTTAACTGAACAGAGAGAGAGAGAGATAGAGAGAGAGAGAGATAGAGAGAGAGATAGAGAGAGAGATAGAGAGAGATAGAGAGAAAGAGAGAGAGATAGAGCTACTCGACAAAATTGCTTGTAATTGTAATCTACAACTGGGTGCAAATCTGTTGATGACATAAATATATATTGCTGACATATTTATTAAGTAAATAAATAATTGTCTACCTGCATTTGGTAGGTTGATTTTAGTATTACGACTCAGTAACCGAAACAGTCAATAATGAGACATGCTGATTATGATATTCGAGTAAAAATTGAGTCACTTCCTCAAAACTAAAATCAGTTAAATACGACTTTAGGCTAATTTCTTGAAAGTACTATACACAGACCCACCCAAGGCAATGCAATATACGTTTACCAAAATACATAGGTACTCTTAGTGGAACCTCATGAATACGAAACATTATCGTCTAACCCATATATTAGACAGTTAACGTCACCACAGCTTATAGAATATGTATGTACAGTATTTACCATGTAAATAGATTAAATAAATTTACACGGCTTAGTAGTTTCTACTTACCTTGGTTCGCTTTTAAAATTTCTAAACCGATGCTGACGTTATCACCAGTGGATGTCGTAATAGCTCTCTGTGGTAATTGCTGATAATAAATTCTGAAATGCTAGTAATTGCGACTTTCTATTCCAAGTAGGACTAATTGAAATATATTTGAACTTATAATGGCAAATCGATGTTGCCGAATACGATAAGAAAGAAATTAGAAAATATGTTGATTAAACAAATTACCTATATAGTTTCTTCTGTACCATTATCACCAGTTATTCTGCATGAATTTATGAAATGTCAACTCAGTTTTATCATAGAAAATCATTTCGTAGAAAGAAAACAACACGTATATAAAAATATTTATTCAATAAAGTCATAACAATTGGGAATTCTTCTCGCTGTCCAACCACTTCAAATCAAATTTAATCTTTCCAGCACCTGTTTAACAGTGGATCATCCAAAGGGCCGTCTCCAGCGCAAATGGTGCCCAATATGGCAAAGAACCTCAACATGGCTCCAATCCACAGACCCTACGGAGCAGCTGTTTCTTTAGAGCAACTTCGTCGAGGAAGACGTCCCTAAGAAATAGAGTTGTTAATATTTTTCGTTACTAATGGCATACTTAATTACAAGAATTAGTCTAGTGAGACCAGGAGTTAATGTTGTTTTCCAATAAATAGGTGGGATTATAGGTAGGATATTTTCATGTTCAAGGTCAAACTGTTAGTGTTTCATAAGATTTTACTGCCAGAGAATAGTTTAATAGTCACTTTGAAGACTTTCTACTAGTAACAGTAAAATAATCATGGCATATGTAATTACAAGTGATATCTATTAATCCCTTATAACATTTTTATTTTGTACTATGAGAATATTTTTGCTTAAGTTTCAAGTTTTATGTACAATTTCATGTTTTGTTTTTATTTTGCAAATAAACCGCAATAATCGTTGCATTTTGACTTTGTACTTGTTGAAAAGGTATGTATGAAATAATTTACTATTTTTTTTTAAATTTAATGGAGTTGCTGTTCATTAATTTAAGGAAATTAAGAGCGCTATATAGATAGGCCGCCATATTGGAATTAGTAAATTTGGTAAATGTCAAATTTAGCTCCATACTTATCGCAATGAACCTATTTTTGGCAAGTAAGTAGCTTTAGAATAAAGGTTTCCCAGTTCTAAGGTATTCACTTTTATGTAAAACAATTAGAACGCTTTTAAAATGTTTTTTGAGCACATAAAAATGACCTGCTTTGCTTTGTTTTGATAAAAAAGTAAAAAAATTATTCTTTCCTATAAAATGTTTCAAAATATGTTGCCATTTTTCGTAAATTCGAAATCCCCTGATCTTTTATTCATCACGCCGAGAGGTCTTACCCCCACACCATAGGCTTTCCCTTCAATATAAAGGGTGTCTCAAAATTAACGCAAGATTTGAATTTGCCGTCATTTGTGCAGTAAAGTGTTGGCAACCCTAAACAAAAAACAAATCGATAGCTGACAGTTTAGGGTTAGTAAAAATGGAGCGATATACGATAGAACAGCGTCGAAAAGCTTCGAAAATTTCATACAAAATATGATCGGAATAGTGTTTTAACTTCGTCAACTGTGAAATATTTTTCAAGTAACCTACTTGAAAAATTCAGGGAGACTGGATCCGTTGGAGACGCCAAACACACTGGTCGTCCAAGAACAAGCCGTTCAAATGTCAATATCGAAGCAGTGCGTGAGAGTGTCGGTGACAATCAAGGAACCTCAATTCGGCGTTGGGCGTTGGGTAATAATTGCAAATTTCAAGAAGCTCTCTACAGCATACTCACTAAAGATCTGTGTCTCCATGCTTACAAAATTCAATTACCGCAACAACTGAAGCCTAATGACCATGCACAGCGAAGAGAGTTTGTTGAATGGATTATTGAACATCAACAAATGGATGCTGATTTTTCGAGCAACATCATCCTAAACATCGGTGAAGCACATTTTCACCTTGATGGCTTTGTTAATCGCTAAAATTGCCGCTTTTGGGGTTCTGAGAACACAACGTTGTTCACAACGTCCACAACGTGTCACTGTTTGGTGTGGATTTTGGGCTGGAGGCATAATTGGACCATATTTTTTTGAAAATGAGGCTGGTCAAGCAGTGACTATTACTGGTGCTCGATATCGAGCCATGATAACACAGTTCTTTCTGCCGAAATTGGATGATATTGATGTGGCCAATATGTGGTTTCAACAAGACGGTGCCACATGCCATACAGCCCGTGAAACAATTCAATTACTGTATGAGACATTTCCAGGCCCTGCACTCTCTCGTTTCGGTGATCAGGATTGGCCCCCTAGATCGTGTGATTTAACATCATTAGATTATGGGGTTATTTGAAATCACAGGTCTATGTCAACAGGCCCACAACCACCCGTGCATTAAAGATTTTTGGAGATTTTATTGGTAATAAATGACCTGAATATCGTATTTCTATCGTGCTAAAAAAAAGGAACATACGGGGTGTATATTCTTTTAGGTGTATAATAAACTAAACCCCTGCAAAAAAATAAAATTTCATTCTTACCGAGAATTTAGGAAAACCAAAATCGAGATAAAATTTTTTTACCAGGGTAACTATGGACCAATTCGAACAAACAAATTTGGCCGTTTTTTGATATCTCGCTTATTTTCGAATATACGGGGGTTTTTTATTGAAATTAGGACCTTTTGAAAATGCATCTCTTACTGTTTAAAAACAAAGTAAGTAATCTTTTTTTCTCTTACTTTCAAGTGACCTTGCATGTCTTTAACTGTTTCAGTAGCTAGAATTGTCATTTCTCATTCAGGGTGCCTAGGAAAGCATTTAATAAGCAGGTGTCACAAAAAAGTAAACAAATAAGCTGTGTGCAAAACCCTGTGTAATTAAAATGAACGATAATCTTTTCTAAATCTGTGAAGGGATAGGCGAAGGTTTCCCTTCACCTCTAGGTGCATAAACCCGTTATACCCCAGTCAAAATAAACAAAAAAAGTGGTAAGTTTGCAATAATTCGCATAGAGCTGAAAATTGGTTAAATACACTATTATACTTAAATAGTATATGAAAAATGCCCACCGATCCCACATCTGCTAAAAAAATTATTCAAGGTCAAAATATCGGCTTCTGCATATTTCTAGTAAACGTTAAGTGTTGGCGTAAGAATAGGTCAGACAAAAGTTGTAGAACAGTCTACAAAAATAATTGAAAATACTAATATGCATTCCTAGGCGGCCTGTATACATCATCGGACGTTCAATATAAGCAGAAATATTGTTTTTTCTATTTGGTTGATTTGTTAATATCTACTACAGACTGCATGAACTTCATCTGACAAGGTTATTTACTTTTTGAAACCCTGCAAGGCTCTACAAACCAAAATATAATCCTCTGAAAAATTATGTATCTGTATCTCTAATTTGGTCGGTGTGCGGACCAGAGATCCGCTGCATTTAAATCCAAATCCAAAATATCAAGCTCATATCGTACTTTTACTCGCAATTACCGACTGCGAAACTACGTCATCGATTTTCAAAAAGGGCAAAACAGTACTTCTTCTTTCTATAATTATATAGAACTCCAAAAAAATTGTTTTACAGACAAGTATAGATATTTAAATTTTGAAAAAAATACACGGAATAACAAAAGAGTACAGCTATCTTGTCTTCCTCCAACATCTGCTTCTGCTTATCAATATTTATATCGTGTATACGATCAAGTTCAAGTGTGGCTAGGCAATTAACTGGACCCAGAAGATTGGGGTTGGAAATTAATAATAGATAATACTTCGGAGTTAATTCAAACTTTACTCCCACCAGCTCCAGAGAAACTTTTTCCAGAGAAACACCATTTTTTCCGATTGCAAAAAGGGTTGTAGTACAATCTGTGGCTATAAAAAGTCTGCTTATTTTGTTGACCAGTATGTACTCTGGCGGCCATTTGAAAGTGCACGACTCTTATATCAGATTTCGTTATATTTTGATATTGTCCCAAGCATTTTCAATTGCTCCTCACAATTCTTCGGCATTTGCTGTGCGGAAATGTCTATTACCAGGTCTATTATAAATATTCTTAACAATCATCGACCATGCATTTTTAATTGGGTTTAGGTCGGGCGACTTTGACGGCCAAGGTAGTACGTTTATGTTGTGTTCATTAATCCAATTAGTTACAATTCTTGATGTATGAATTGGGCAATTATCTTGCTGGAAAATAAAATTCTGAGGATACAACATAGTGACGGACGGCAGCATAATATTGTCCAATATGCGTATGTAACTCTGTTCGGTAAGGCGCTCTCCTATCCTCCAGCAAACACCGGGACCTAGGGAACTTATCCATGCCCAAACATTGATGGAAAACGTCCACTCCGGTCGGTAGGTTTAATATACCTCTCTTCATACCTCGAATTCTGAGGTCGGTAAACGCGGATGGAACCAACATGACATGACTGAAAGACCTTTGCGTCGGAAAATATGACATTATTTCAAAAGTCGTCGGGCCTACCGACAAACTGGTTCGCAAAATTATGACGTTGTTCTTTATGCCTTGGCTCCAAAAATACCTTCTTTGTTGCCGCATAATTTCGTAACTCTGAACCCTTCACCCGACGCCTTGCAGACCTCAGAGATCCAGTAAACTCCGTTTCGAAACTGCTGTTTCAAAGGGATTCGTTCTAAGATGGTCACAGCGCTTATTTTACGACGCCCTCCGCCGTGGACGTAGCGAACGTTTCCTACGTGCATTCCATTTTTGTTTGAGTTTGAATATACAACTCTTACATTTAGCTCACCTGCAACTGCCTGTAATGACCAATCATTTTCAAGCAATGGAACAGCTCGCATTTTTTCAGGTTCAGTTAACCGCGGCATTTTAAAACTTGAAAAACTAATAAAGTGGTTTGTAAATTACGGAGTTAATTACTGACATTTGTTTGAAGTTTCAAATAAGTGTCAAAATGAAATATAAAAAGATCACATTACAATATCAAAAAAATCGTGCACTTTCAAATGACCGCCAGCGTACCAATTGTCAAGGCCTCCAATAATGAATCAAGTATAACAGATGAGGATTCTTATATCATTGAGGAGATAACTAATGAATCTTTCTTATTGGACCAATTTACAGATATTCAGCAAGAAGAGGAAAGCGAAGAAGACATTACTGTTGAATTAGCATTTGAAGATTCATCAGTCAGGCTAATGTTTTGCCGAAATCAACAATAATCCGTTCCACTTTGATCATTACAAGTACATACACTATCTCACAGGTGGTGCGGAAATGTGAGCATGTTATGTGGAATACAACTTCTTCACCTTTTGGAATCATTTGTAGGAAAAAAGTATATAAAACAATATTTGTAGGCAATTGTATGATCTACAACTTCTGTCTGATCTATTTTTACGTCAACCGTATAATAGAAAAATGCAAAAAAAGTGTTTGATGATCTTTAACCTTGAATACTTTTGTTAGCAGATGTAGATTCGGTGGGTATTTTTCATATATTATGTGTAACAGTGTATTGAAAACTCATACCAATTTTCATACATGTGGGGCGACTCATAATAATTTATGTTAAATGTTTCATGATTTAATTGACAATTTTATCTTCCCTTTGCGATAAGAAACTACATTGAAGACATATGAAATGTTTAATTACCGATTAAGATACTTTAACGGTCAATTTCTGGCTATTAGCCTGGATATGTATCCGGCTTTGTCTGCGACCCAACAAAGTGAGCAGTCCCGTGAAATACCAACAAACGTTATTATAATGGCTTACTAGATGGCTTACGCCTATGTTGTCAGAAGAACCCCACCAGAGTAAGTTAATATTATTCAAGCAGCGAATGCATTTCGTATGTCGAGGTGCAATAGCAAACGGTGGAGATATAATGTTTACTTACACCAAATTTCAATTACAACAGACAATTAATTCACTTCTGGGAGTGCTGCTGTGCTATCTAAACGAAAATTGTAGGATAGAGATGAATATATTCTCTGAGTGTTAGCTGAAAGCTTCAATGAAATTATGAAAAAACTATGACAAAACAACTTTTATCGGACATAAAGAGCAATAATGTTCATAATAAGCAATTAGTCGAGATCTGCTAACCTAGAGGTTCAACCTGCGATATACATTTTCTCTACTACTGAAAATAAAAATCAAATAAGAAAACAAATTGTTTGATTTTATGTGAATTCAACGTCTGTCATTTAACGGGTTGCAAAATAAATCAAAGACAGTCGCTATTAGCAACGGCCTGTAAAGTAGGAAGTATCCAAAACCTTCTTTCTAGATTTAAAATGAGGTCTGAAAACCCTATAAATAAATTGGTGGTAAACATATTCTCCCTTCCATGCCCTCTCGTAATTCAGAGTAGACAGGAAATTATTTAGCTGAGCAATTTTTACTCAGTACCGAAATACTAAACTTTAAAACCTGTACAGAATATTATTGGTTTAATTATTTCCTTAAATTTGTTATCTACGCTGGCGGATGGTAAACTGAAATTGAAAAAAGCACTAATATTCACGCGGATTGTGAATTTCGTGATGACCAATAATCAAGTAGGTCCATGACAGGATACTTTACAAAGAAAAATAGCAACCTATTGTGGTGTCCCACAAGGATTGCTTTACAGTGCATAAAATAAGAGTAATTTTACAGTCTGCAGGAATACCCCCAATATATATATGCAGTTAGATGTTTCCTGCAACGTTCTCTTAATTTTATTTTACGTGCTCCAATGATCCTTCAACTGTTAGTTGCTGCCAATCGATTTTTTTCGAAACAAAAGCAAACAAAGTCCTCTTTCTTAAACTGAGTTTACTAGCAGTAAGAATATTTTAGAATTTTTTTACTTTATGTACAAATAATATAAATTGAAAATTGATATATGCGGAATACTTTTTTACGTATATTTCTAGAATGAATACATTTTTCCTGGAGTTTTAAAAAAGGCCAAAAAGGCATTTGTCTTACAAAAGACTGCATAGTAATAATTTTTAAATAATTTAAGGGGATCCTAATCTGTTTTTTTATACTTTTTTACGTATATTTCTAGAATTAATACATTTTTCCTGGAGTTTAAAAAAAGGCCAAAAAAGTATGTGCCTTACAAAAGACTGCATAGTAATAATTTTTAAATAATTATGTTCAGATCTGGGCCTTAACAAAAATCAGTTTTCGACTTTGGCGGCGGGGGAACCACTAGATTTGCCATCTTGAATAAAACAAAAGACAAAATTAACTGGTCTATTAATAGGCGGTTAAAGGCGATCAATGAAATAAATACAAATTTCTCGATTATAAACAGCTAAAACATAGATTATAAATATAAATGAAATAAATACAAATTTCTCGATTATAAACAGCTGCTGTTACTACAATACTTCGTTAAATCACCGCACCGTTAAATATGCCGCCATTTTGGATCCCTTTCGGTCACTGGCGAGAAAATAATCTCTTAGAGGTTATGTATTATCGCTGGAAGTCGCTTGCGTTTATCATCAACTGTAGTTCCTTATCAATATTACCCGCTAATCCACTAGCAGGGAGTGAGTCCAATGAAGTTAAGAAAAATGGGAACCCATATTTTATTCACATATGTTTTTCGTGATAAAATAAAAATCTTATGTCTGAACTTTTTCTTATTTCGGCTTGTACTTTTTTTTAAACTGCTAAAGTTTTAAAATCGCTCCTTCTATTGTATGGAGGTTAATGGACCACATTTTGAGAACCTCCTGTCTTGATGTTAAATAAAAAAAAAGATAAAACTAATTGATGAGGTTTTTTTTTTCGATATTAACATCCCGCACCCCCTCGCCCGGGACACGAGGATCTTCTCTCAATGTGGCTTTTTTCATTAGATTAGCAATTTGCAAAAAAACAACCAGCCGAAATAAAAAAAAGTACAGCCAAGATATATATATATATATATATATATATATATATATATATATATATATATATATATATATATATATATATATATATATATATATATATATATATGTATATATATATATATATATATATATATATATATATATATATATATATATATATATATATATATATATATATATATATATATATATATATATATATATATATATATATTGCATGGTTTCTAATGCATACTTTCACATTTCAAAGCTTATTTTGCGGATTTATTTCCCTTTGACCGTATGAATTTCTGGTAAGTAATTCGGCATGAAATCATAGCAGGTAAAACTGATTAGGTGGTGAAAACTTTGGCGGACACACGTTTCAACCCATGGATAGGCTATTTTCCCTTTGATGATTGCCTTCTCCCTACGCGCGCACATTAGAACTACCGATAACGCTTCTCCCTCGCCTCCCCTGTTTTTCAATTCTGGTACTCTCGCCGGCCGTCTTTCGCTTTGACAGAAACCAATGCGTACAAATAAGGATGGCAACATTCATGTCAGGCTTTGATCTGGTTTATTTATAGTCTATATGTGGATCGCCCTACTAATTAGTCTTCTGCAGTCTTTGTATACTACTGCTGCTTTTAATAGATTACTAGATTAAAAACTACGCTTTCATTATATTCGATATTGGTTAAGCTACACAGGGTGGGCCAACGAAAATTTAACATGGGGGTGTTGGGGAATAATAGCGTAAACATAAAGAAACGCTCGGATACTGAAGATATAATTTAAGTAGCTAGATTTTACTTCACAGTTACTTTCCTGCAAATCCGTTTCTTCGAAAACGATACATGTAAATATTAAAAACGGGATACTACTGTTTAAGATAATTTAAGGGGATCCTCCTAGTCCTATTAAAATTTTTGGGGTTGTTCATTCTAGTTCTCGAGGGTAAAATCTTGAAAAATTAATTTAAATGATCGTGTTTTGCTAACTTCATGTGAACTTAGCGAAAAATCGCTTATTTTAAAAAATTAAATAATTTCAATGTTGCAATTACTACAACTAATTAGAAACAAAAAAAAATGAATAAATGAGGCCTACTCCTGATTATTTATATTCATTTTTCATGATCGCGTTTTGCTAAAGGGTGTCTTACAATTAACGCAAGATTTGAATTAAATAGATAACACAGTTTTTAGTCTTTTGATTGTTATTTTTTTATTGAATCATAAAATACATAGGATGGGGTTATTCATGGAATAACACATCGGGCAAATGGCCTCCACGGCTTTGCATGCACGTTTGTCGAAATGTCCCTTGACCATTCTGCATAAATGTGGATGAATTTCGTTGATGCAGCGTTGAATCTCCTCCTTTAATGCACGGGTGGTTGTGGGCCTCTTGACATAGACTTGTGATTTCAAATAACTGCATAAAAAGAAATCTAATTGCATCTATGGGATTTTTCACAAGACTTTTACTGTTAGAATAGAATATTTTTATTAGCCAGTGCTAAGCCAAGGTCTTCTAAGAGTGACTTTCTTCTTGTTTTTATCGGCGATTGACTCGATCAGTCAGGATTTTTGCTGATCCTTATCACAAATGCATTATAACAAGCAAGATCAATGCAATTTCGGAAAAGTGGCAGTGGCCTTCGCCTCATTATTCTTGCATGAATATGCGCGTATTAGTTTGTGCAAAATGTCCACACCACTTTTAGTTGCGTTGCATTTATGGTCTTCCCCTGATATTTCAAATTCTCGATGGAGAGAAGATAATAATACAACGAATTTTGGAGATTTGGTAATATATGAACTAGGATAATGTCTTTTGCGAATAGAAAATTTGACGAATAAGTCACACGGCCCTGAATATCCAAAAGATATTTGGTTAGTTTTGTCGTTTTTACGCCGATTTCCAATCAACGTTATATTTTTCGCCAATTTCTTCGACAAAATTGTCTGTAGTAACGTTCCTTCTTTCCCTATATAAATTTGGAAATTGCAACCAAAAAATTTGTCTTCATCACAAGTGCCCAAATCTTAATCCGTATTTTCCGGGATTACTGGGAACATATACCGTAAATGGACAACGCCCTCCGAAGGAGGTCAATTGTTCGTCGATAGTTCCACACGCTGATGGGCAATAAGATTCTCTACAGTTTTTTGCTAATATGTCTGCAACATCTTCCTCTGCGCTCTCGTATTTAGGTCGTTGAACCGAATAAATCGTAATATATGTGTGAACCTATTTGTGCTCATAATGCTCCATTTACAGGTCCATTTAGGGACTCATTTTTGACTGACCAAATATTGTGTGGAGATTCTCGGGCTCGACAACGACCAGTCAAAATTAGTATTCCAAAAAATGCATCCAGCTGGGTCGTATTTCTATCCACTCTGATAACTTGTTTTCGTGCTACTCATTATATGAATTTATATAGTTTTTTTCTCTGGTTGGTATATTTTATTATCATTTCTAAATGTGGTGTTAAATCACAGGATCTAGGGGGCCAATTCTGATCACCGAAACGAGAGAGGGCACGGCCTGGGAATGTCTCATGCAGTAATTGAATTGTTTCACGGGCTGTGTGGCATGATCTTGTTGAACCCACATATTGGCCACATCAATATCATCCAATTTCGATAGAAAGAACTGTATTATCATGTCGCGATATCGAGCACCAGTAACCAGTCACTGCTTGACCAGCCTCATTTTAAAAAAAATATGGTGCAATTATGCCTCCAGCCCAAAATCCACACCAAACAGTGACACGTTGTGGACGTTGTGAACAACGTTGTGTTCTCAGAACCCCAAAAGCGGCAATTTCGGCGATTCACATAGCCATCAAGGTGAAAATGTGCTTCTTTAGGATGATGTTGCTTGAAAAATCAGCATCCATTTGTTGATGTTCAATAAGCCATTCAACGAACTCTCTTCGCTGTGCATGGTCATTAGGCTTCAGTTGTTGCGTTACTTGAATTCTGTAAGCATGGAGACACAGATCTTTAGTGAGTATACTTGTCCACGACGCCGAATTGAGGTTCCTTTATTGTCACCGACTCTCTCACGCACTGCTTCGATATTGACATTTGAACGGCTTGTTCTTGGACGACCAGTGTGTTTGGCGTCTCCAACGGATCCAGTCTCCCTGAATTTTTCAATTAATATCTTCACAGTTGACGAAGTTAAAACACTATTCCGACCATATTTTGTATGAAATTTTCGAACTGGGGCCGCCAAGCTTTCATTATTTTTAAAATATTGTTCAATAATCACGACACGTTGTTCTATCGTTAACGCTCCATTTTTACTAACCCTAAACTGTCAGCTATCGAATTGTTTTTTGTTTAGGGTTTCCAACACTTTACTGCACAAATGGCACAAATGAACTTAGCGAAACATCATGTTGTTTTTAAATGAAGAGCAACAATTTCATAATTACTACAACTAATTAGCAACTTTTTAACAACAGATTATGAGCTGGTTCAACATTCGATTATTTAAAAGTATTTCGCTAAGTTCACGCACATAGTAAATCGTGGAAAAAAATAGGCATTTTTTAAAAATTGTTTTTTATAAAATTAAGCATGTAGCACATGTCCGGACCCCAAAAGTCGTGTTCTAGGGCAAAAATTACGTAGGAAACAACAAAATAACACGCATGTGGACTATATAGGTGACCTATCCATATGACAAATTAGTAAGTACATATTTTTTTTACCTCATACATACTTTTCTAGTGAAAGCAATAAACCCACAATTGAATTAAAACAATTAATCGAATTAGGTTGAACAAAATGGTAGTCACTGTTAATAATCAATATTAATTATAAATTGAATTCATTGTGCTTATTGGATGCCCGAGCTTGTTTATTTTTCACTTTTATTAACATTCCATATTATGGAACCATTTAATTTGTATCTGTTTGCGCTTTTTGTTTGATATTACTATTTTTGAATTTAAATTTATTACTGATTAAATGTAGATATATCAATAATATTGTATAACTAATGATTTTCAGTTCAATGCACATTACGTTATTTATTACCGGTTCTATTAATATCTAAAGAATTTTCTAATTTTGTGAAATACACAGTGACCCCACGGAAGTCGTTGAATACAAGAAAAAAATATAATTTATTCTTTACGAGAAAAAAAAATCTTGAGAAAGTTCTGCTTCTGTTTAAACGCATAAAAATGTACCATAATTTTGTTTTATACATACAGGCATATTTCTCAAGAATGACAAATACTCTTCTATAATATAATCTATACTCTTTGATAATCACAAATAAACTGAAATTTTATAAATTAATAGAAACGTAGGAACTAACATGAGATCAAACTGAAAAATAGACTAAATTAAAGCTGCTAAATTATCGTAATGAAATAATTAATATGTGTATGAGTTTTTAGCACGATTACAAGATGGCATTTGCTGGAACAATAAATTTCATTACAAATCTCAACATGACTTTACGAGATGTTATACTACTCGAGTCAATGCAAGGATATTACTTCTTAGCCCTCAGGGACAGGTCCGATTTCGATGATTTTTTAAAATGATTGTTATTATATATTATTTGAAATCAGGAACATTTCGACGTGCAGAATTAAATATTTGTATTGTTTAAACAATATTAACACAATTTATGCAGAAATTAATTTTTTTCACGATATTTATTATGGTTCTTTGCAATTGTTATTGATGTGATTGAGTGATGATGGTGTGATTATGTTACATGTCCACACGTTACATTTACAGGAATATTTAAAAAATATGATCATTAATTATCAATTAGTTTATAATATTCCCAACAAATTATAATATACAATTAAGAAACTGGAAGAAGTTCGACATTAAAATGTTAAATATGAAAAAAATAGTACGAGGCATGTTTTCTAAGTACCGTTTTGAAATTCTGCCGCTGCAGCGCTGCAGTTGGTGTCTCGCGCATTCGCACTGTGTACTTACATCTGTTGGCAAGCCAAAGACGCCATTGCGGCATCAATCGATCGTGTTTACATTGGCTTATGCGTATTTAAAATGCCTCGGCCGGCGCCGACTGTGAAATACGTGTAGTTATTCGTTTTTTAAGTGCTGAAGGCGTGAAAGCGGTTAAGCGTTCGGTAACAATTTCGTAGAGAACACTTCTTGGAACCTGAGGGAACTTCTCTGATAACGCAGAAATCGTGAAGCGTCTGTCATCTTTCACTTTTTCGTCGACTCTCTGCAGCAAATCGTCAGTGATAACTGAAGGTCTCCTCCGTTCCTGATCATGGACATTCTTGCGGTCATCCTTGTAAGCTCTTACCAATCTGGGTATTCCATCACTCATTATGTTTCGTCCAAACACTGACACACATTTGACGGTGAATTTCAACAGCTTTCAAACCATGATATAGGTATATTTCACTTCCCTGAATCTGTCACAACAGATAGTAGGGAATGGCCAAATGAAGTCGACACCCAACCAACAAATTCGGACTGGCAAACCGCCAACCAAATTGTAAGTGAAGACAGAATCAAATGGGCAATACAGAGCTTCTCCCCATTCAAAACGCCGGGCATCGATGGCATATATCCAGCACTACTTCAGTGGGGCCTGGATAAACTACTGCCGCACCTGGTTGGGATGTTTAGGATGTGCTTAGCACACCTCTATATACCAATGACATGGAGAGAAGTAAAAGTATTGTTCATACCAAAAGCATGGAGGATGGACTATTCCACCCCCAAAGCATACCGTCCTATTAGTATAACTTTATTTCTACTGAAGACAATGGAGAAGCTATGTGAGCGATATCTGAGGGATGTAACATTGACTAACAATCCGGTGCACCCCAACCAACATGCATACACGCCAGGAAAATCCACCGATACTGCCCTCCATGTGGTAGCAAGTCGGATTGAGAAATCCCTGGATCATAAGGAATCCACCCTGGGTGTCTTCATAGATATAGAGGGTGCGTTTGACAAGACCACCTTTCCTAAAATCACAGC
>CAXKVY010003166.1:0-17012 GCA_964058915.1 Tetropium fuscum
GAAGTGAAACCATTACACTCCAACCCATATACATACATACATAAACAAATGTCTTATTTGGCTATTTGAAAAAATTAGGTCTTGAAAGTTCCCTCTATCTGCATATCTGCATATGTAGTTGTTCCCTCATTACCTATGAAGCCTAATTCATGCTGACCATGCTGATTTGGTATATTTAACTGAACAGAGAGAGAGAGAGATAGAGAGAGAGAGAGATAGAGAGAGAGATAGAGAGAGAGATAGAGAGAGATAGAGAGAAAGAGAGAGAGATAGAGCTACTCGACAAAATTGCTTGTAATTGTAATCTACAACTGGGTGCAAATCTGTTGATGACATAAATATATATTGCTGACATATTTATTAAGTAAATAAATAATTGTCTACCTGCATTTGGTAGGTTGATTTTAGTATTACGACTCAGTAACCGAAACAGTCAATAATGAGACATGCTGATTATGATATTCGAGTAAAAATTGAGTCACTTCCTCAAAACTAAAATCAGTTAAATACGACTTTAGGCTAATTTCTTGAAAGTACTATACACAGACCCACCCAAGGCAATGCAATATACGTTTACCAAAATACATAGGTACTCTTAGTGGAACCTCATGAATACGAAACATTATCGTCTAACCCATATATTAGACAGTTAACGTCACCACAGCTTATAGAATATGTATGTACAGTATTTACCATGTAAATAGATTAAATAAATTTACACGGCTTAGTAGTTTCTACTTACCTTGGTTCGCTTTTAAAATTTCTAAACCGATGCTGACGTTATCACCAGTGGATGTCGTAATAGCTCTCTGTGGTAATTGCTGATAATAAATTCTGAAATGCTAGTAATTGCGACTTTCTATTCCAAGTAGGACTAATTGAAATATATTTGAACTTATAATGGCAAATCGATGTTGCCGAATACGATAAGAAAGAAATTAGAAAATATGTTGATTAAACAAATTACCTATATAGTTTCTTCTGTACCATTATCACCAGTTATTCTGCATGAATTTATGAAATGTCAACTCAGTTTTATCATAGAAAATCATTTCGTAGAAAGAAAACAACACGTATATAAAAATATTTATTCAATAAAGTCATAACAATTGGGAATTCTTCTCGCTGTCCAACCACTTCAAATCAAATTTAATCTTTCCAGCACCTGTTTAACAGTGGATCATCCAAAGGGCCGTCTCCAGCGCAAATGGTGCCCAATATGGCAAAGAACCTCAACATGGCTCCAATCCACAGACCCTACGGAGCAGCTGTTTCTTTAGAGCAACTTCGTCGAGGAAGACGTCCCTAAGAAATAGAGTTGTTAATATTTTTCGTTACTAATGGCATACTTAATTACAAGAATTAGTCTAGTGAGACCAGGAGTTAATGTTGTTTTCCAATAAATAGGTGGGATTATAGGTAGGATATTTTCATGTTCAAGGTCAAACTGTTAGTGTTTCATAAGATTTTACTGCCAGAGAATAGTTTAATAGTCACTTTGAAGACTTTCTACTAGTAACAGTAAAATAATCATGGCATATGTAATTACAAGTGATATCTATTAATCCCTTATAACATTTTTATTTTGTACTATGAGAATATTTTTGCTTAAGTTTCAAGTTTTATGTACAATTTCATGTTTTGTTTTTATTTTGCAAATAAACCGCAATAATCGTTGCATTTTGACTTTGTACTTGTTGAAAAGGTATGTATGAAATAATTTACTATTTTTTTTTAAATTTAATGGAGTTGCTGTTCATTAATTTAAGGAAATTAAGAGCGCTATATAGATAGGCCGCCATATTGGAATTAGTAAATTTGGTAAATGTCAAATTTAGCTCCATACTTATCGCAATGAACCTATTTTTGGCAAGTAAGTAGCTTTAGAATAAAGGTTTCCCAGTTCTAAGGTATTCACTTTTATGTAAAACAATTAGAACGCTTTTAAAATGTTTTTTGAGCACATAAAAATGACCTGCTTTGCTTTGTTTTGATAAAAAAGTAAAAAAATTATTCTTTCCTATAAAATGTTTCAAAATATGTTGCCATTTTTCGTAAATTCGAAATCCCCTGATCTTTTATTCATCACGCCGAGAGGTCTTACCCCCACACCATAGGCTTTCCCTTCAATATAAAGGGTGTCTCAAAATTAACGCAAGATTTGAATTTGCCGTCATTTGTGCAGTAAAGTGTTGGCAACCCTAAACAAAAAACAAATCGATAGCTGACAGTTTAGGGTTAGTAAAAATGGAGCGATATACGATAGAACAGCGTCGAAAAGCTTCGAAAATTTCATACAAAATATGATCGGAATAGTGTTTTAACTTCGTCAACTGTGAAATATTTTTCAAGTAACCTACTTGAAAAATTCAGGGAGACTGGATCCGTTGGAGACGCCAAACACACTGGTCGTCCAAGAACAAGCCGTTCAAATGTCAATATCGAAGCAGTGCGTGAGAGTGTCGGTGACAATCAAGGAACCTCAATTCGGCGTTGGGCGTTGGGTAATAATTGCAAATTTCAAGAAGCTCTCTACAGCATACTCACTAAAGATCTGTGTCTCCATGCTTACAAAATTCAATTACCGCAACAACTGAAGCCTAATGACCATGCACAGCGAAGAGAGTTTGTTGAATGGATTATTGAACATCAACAAATGGATGCTGATTTTTCGAGCAACATCATCCTAAACATCGGTGAAGCACATTTTCACCTTGATGGCTTTGTTAATCGCTAAAATTGCCGCTTTTGGGGTTCTGAGAACACAACGTTGTTCACAACGTCCACAACGTGTCACTGTTTGGTGTGGATTTTGGGCTGGAGGCATAATTGGACCATATTTTTTTGAAAATGAGGCTGGTCAAGCAGTGACTATTACTGGTGCTCGATATCGAGCCATGATAACACAGTTCTTTCTGCCGAAATTGGATGATATTGATGTGGCCAATATGTGGTTTCAACAAGACGGTGCCACATGCCATACAGCCCGTGAAACAATTCAATTACTGTATGAGACATTTCCAGGCCCTGCACTCTCTCGTTTCGGTGATCAGGATTGGCCCCCTAGATCGTGTGATTTAACATCATTAGATTATGGGGTTATTTGAAATCACAGGTCTATGTCAACAGGCCCACAACCACCCGTGCATTAAAGATTTTTGGAGATTTTATTGGTAATAAATGACCTGAATATCGTATTTCTATCGTGCTAAAAAAAAGGAACATACGGGGTGTATATTCTTTTAGGTGTATAATAAACTAAACCCCTGCAAAAAAATAAAATTTCATTCTTACCGAGAATTTAGGAAAACCAAAATCGAGATAAAATTTTTTTACCAGGGTAACTATGGACCAATTCGAACAAACAAATTTGGCCGTTTTTTGATATCTCGCTTATTTTCGAATATACGGGGGTTTTTTATTGAAATTAGGACCTTTTGAAAATGCATCTCTTACTGTTTAAAAACAAAGTAAGTAATCTTTTTTTCTCTTACTTTCAAGTGACCTTGCATGTCTTTAACTGTTTCAGTAGCTAGAATTGTCATTTCTCATTCAGGGTGCCTAGGAAAGCATTTAATAAGCAGGTGTCACAAAAAAGTAAACAAATAAGCTGTGTGCAAAACCCTGTGTAATTAAAATGAACGATAATCTTTTCTAAATCTGTGAAGGGATAGGCGAAGGTTTCCCTTCACCTCTAGGTGCATAAACCCGTTATACCCCAGTCAAAATAAACAAAAAAAGTGGTAAGTTTGCAATAATTCGCATAGAGCTGAAAATTGGTTAAATACACTATTATACTTAAATAGTATATGAAAAATGCCCACCGATCCCACATCTGCTAAAAAAATTATTCAAGGTCAAAATATCGGCTTCTGCATATTTCTAGTAAACGTTAAGTGTTGGCGTAAGAATAGGTCAGACAAAAGTTGTAGAACAGTCTACAAAAATAATTGAAAATACTAATATGCATTCCTAGGCGGCCTGTATACATCATCGGACGTTCAATATAAGCAGAAATATTGTTTTTTCTATTTGGTTGATTTGTTAATATCTACTACAGACTGCATGAACTTCATCTGACAAGGTTATTTACTTTTTGAAACCCTGCAAGGCTCTACAAACCAAAATATAATCCTCTGAAAAATTATGTATCTGTATCTCTAATTTGGTCGGTGTGCGGACCAGAGATCCGCTGCATTTAAATCCAAATCCAAAATATCAAGCTCATATCGTACTTTTACTCGCAATTACCGACTGCGAAACTACGTCATCGATTTTCAAAAAGGGCAAAACAGTACTTCTTCTTTCTATAATTATATAGAACTCCAAAAAAATTGTTTTACAGACAAGTATAGATATTTAAATTTTGAAAAAAATACACGGAATAACAAAAGAGTACAGCTATCTTGTCTTCCTCCAACATCTGCTTCTGCTTATCAATATTTATATCGTGTATACGATCAAGTTCAAGTGTGGCTAGGCAATTAACTGGACCCAGAAGATTGGGGTTGGAAATTAATAATAGATAATACTTCGGAGTTAATTCAAACTTTACTCCCACCAGCTCCAGAGAAACTTTTTCCAGAGAAACACCATTTTTTCCGATTGCAAAAAGGGTTGTAGTACAATCTGTGGCTATAAAAAGTCTGCTTATTTTGTTGACCAGTATGTACTCTGGCGGCCATTTGAAAGTGCACGACTCTTATATCAGATTTCGTTATATTTTGATATTGTCCCAAGCATTTTCAATTGCTCCTCACAATTCTTCGGCATTTGCTGTGCGGAAATGTCTATTACCAGGTCTATTATAAATATTCTTAACAATCATCGACCATGCATTTTTAATTGGGTTTAGGTCGGGCGACTTTGACGGCCAAGGTAGTACGTTTATGTTGTGTTCATTAATCCAATTAGTTACAATTCTTGATGTATGAATTGGGCAATTATCTTGCTGGAAAATAAAATTCTGAGGATACAACATAGTGACGGACGGCAGCATAATATTGTCCAATATGCGTATGTAACTCTGTTCGGTAAGGCGCTCTCCTATCCTCCAGCAAACACCGGGACCTAGGGAACTTATCCATGCCCAAACATTGATGGAAAACGTCCACTCCGGTCGGTAGGTTTAATATACCTCTCTTCATACCTCGAATTCTGAGGTCGGTAAACGCGGATGGAACCAACATGACATGACTGAAAGACCTTTGCGTCGGAAAATATGACATTATTTCAAAAGTCGTCGGGCCTACCGACAAACTGGTTCGCAAAATTATGACGTTGTTCTTTATGCCTTGGCTCCAAAAATACCTTCTTTGTTGCCGCATAATTTCGTAACTCTGAACCCTTCACCCGACGCCTTGCAGACCTCAGAGATCCAGTAAACTCCGTTTCGAAACTGCTGTTTCAAAGGGATTCGTTCTAAGATGGTCACAGCGCTTATTTTACGACGCCCTCCGCCGTGGACGTAGCGAACGTTTCCTACGTGCATTCCATTTTTGTTTGAGTTTGAATATACAACTCTTACATTTAGCTCACCTGCAACTGCCTGTAATGACCAATCATTTTCAAGCAATGGAACAGCTCGCATTTTTTCAGGTTCAGTTAACCGCGGCATTTTAAAACTTGAAAAACTAATAAAGTGGTTTGTAAATTACGGAGTTAATTACTGACATTTGTTTGAAGTTTCAAATAAGTGTCAAAATGAAATATAAAAAGATCACATTACAATATCAAAAAAATCGTGCACTTTCAAATGACCGCCAGCGTACCAATTGTCAAGGCCTCCAATAATGAATCAAGTATAACAGATGAGGATTCTTATATCATTGAGGAGATAACTAATGAATCTTTCTTATTGGACCAATTTACAGATATTCAGCAAGAAGAGGAAAGCGAAGAAGACATTACTGTTGAATTAGCATTTGAAGATTCATCAGTCAGGCTAATGTTTTGCCGAAATCAACAATAATCCGTTCCACTTTGATCATTACAAGTACATACACTATCTCACAGGTGGTGCGGAAATGTGAGCATGTTATGTGGAATACAACTTCTTCACCTTTTGGAATCATTTGTAGGAAAAAAGTATATAAAACAATATTTGTAGGCAATTGTATGATCTACAACTTCTGTCTGATCTATTTTTACGTCAACCGTATAATAGAAAAATGCAAAAAAAGTGTTTGATGATCTTTAACCTTGAATACTTTTGTTAGCAGATGTAGATTCGGTGGGTATTTTTCATATATTATGTGTAACAGTGTATTGAAAACTCATACCAATTTTCATACATGTGGGGCGACTCATAATAATTTATGTTAAATGTTTCATGATTTAATTGACAATTTTATCTTCCCTTTGCGATAAGAAACTACATTGAAGACATATGAAATGTTTAATTACCGATTAAGATACTTTAACGGTCAATTTCTGGCTATTAGCCTGGATATGTATCCGGCTTTGTCTGCGACCCAACAAAGTGAGCAGTCCCGTGAAATACCAACAAACGTTATTATAATGGCTTACTAGATGGCTTACGCCTATGTTGTCAGAAGAACCCCACCAGAGTAAGTTAATATTATTCAAGCAGCGAATGCATTTCGTATGTCGAGGTGCAATAGCAAACGGTGGAGATATAATGTTTACTTACACCAAATTTCAATTACAACAGACAATTAATTCACTTCTGGGAGTGCTGCTGTGCTATCTAAACGAAAATTGTAGGATAGAGATGAATATATTCTCTGAGTGTTAGCTGAAAGCTTCAATGAAATTATGAAAAAACTATGACAAAACAACTTTTATCGGACATAAAGAGCAATAATGTTCATAATAAGCAATTAGTCGAGATCTGCTAACCTAGAGGTTCAACCTGCGATATACATTTTCTCTACTACTGAAAATAAAAATCAAATAAGAAAACAAATTGTTTGATTTTATGTGAATTCAACGTCTGTCATTTAACGGGTTGCAAAATAAATCAAAGACAGTCGCTATTAGCAACGGCCTGTAAAGTAGGAAGTATCCAAAACCTTCTTTCTAGATTTAAAATGAGGTCTGAAAACCCTATAAATAAATTGGTGGTAAACATATTCTCCCTTCCATGCCCTCTCGTAATTCAGAGTAGACAGGAAATTATTTAGCTGAGCAATTTTTACTCAGTACCGAAATACTAAACTTTAAAACCTGTACAGAATATTATTGGTTTAATTATTTCCTTAAATTTGTTATCTACGCTGGCGGATGGTAAACTGAAATTGAAAAAAGCACTAATATTCACGCGGATTGTGAATTTCGTGATGACCAATAATCAAGTAGGTCCATGACAGGATACTTTACAAAGAAAAATAGCAACCTATTGTGGTGTCCCACAAGGATTGCTTTACAGTGCATAAAATAAGAGTAATTTTACAGTCTGCAGGAATACCCCCAATATATATATGCAGTTAGATGTTTCCTGCAACGTTCTCTTAATTTTATTTTACGTGCTCCAATGATCCTTCAACTGTTAGTTGCTGCCAATCGATTTTTTTCGAAACAAAAGCAAACAAAGTCCTCTTTCTTAAACTGAGTTTACTAGCAGTAAGAATATTTTAGAATTTTTTTACTTTATGTACAAATAATATAAATTGAAAATTGATATATGCGGAATACTTTTTTACGTATATTTCTAGAATGAATACATTTTTCCTGGAGTTTTAAAAAAGGCCAAAAAGGCATTTGTCTTACAAAAGACTGCATAGTAATAATTTTTAAATAATTTAAGGGGATCCTAATCTGTTTTTTTATACTTTTTTACGTATATTTCTAGAATTAATACATTTTTCCTGGAGTTTAAAAAAAGGCCAAAAAAGTATGTGCCTTACAAAAGACTGCATAGTAATAATTTTTAAATAATTATGTTCAGATCTGGGCCTTAACAAAAATCAGTTTTCGACTTTGGCGGCGGGGGAACCACTAGATTTGCCATCTTGAATAAAACAAAAGACAAAATTAACTGGTCTATTAATAGGCGGTTAAAGGCGATCAATGAAATAAATACAAATTTCTCGATTATAAACAGCTAAAACATAGATTATAAATATAAATGAAATAAATACAAATTTCTCGATTATAAACAGCTGCTGTTACTACAATACTTCGTTAAATCACCGCACCGTTAAATATGCCGCCATTTTGGATCCCTTTCGGTCACTGGCGAGAAAATAATCTCTTAGAGGTTATGTATTATCGCTGGAAGTCGCTTGCGTTTATCATCAACTGTAGTTCCTTATCAATATTACCCGCTAATCCACTAGCAGGGAGTGAGTCCAATGAAGTTAAGAAAAATGGGAACCCATATTTTATTCACATATGTTTTTCGTGATAAAATAAAAATCTTATGTCTGAACTTTTTCTTATTTCGGCTTGTACTTTTTTTTAAACTGCTAAAGTTTTAAAATCGCTCCTTCTATTGTATGGAGGTTAATGGACCACATTTTGAGAACCTCCTGTCTTGATGTTAAATAAAAAAAAAGATAAAACTAATTGATGAGGTTTTTTTTTTCGATATTAACATCCCGCACCCCCTCGCCCGGGACACGAGGATCTTCTCTCAATGTGGCTTTTTTCATTAGATTAGCAATTTGCAAAAAAACAACCAGCCGAAATAAAAAAAAGTACAGCCAAGATATATATATATATATATATATATATATATATATATATATATATATATATATATATATATATATATATATATATATATATATATATATATATATATATATATATATATATATATATATATATATATATATATATATATATATATATATATATATATATATATATATATATATATATATATATATATATATATATATATATATTGCATGGTTTCTAATGCATACTTTCACATTTCAAAGCTTATTTTGCGGATTTATTTCCCTTTGACCGTATGAATTTCTGGTAAGTAATTCGGCATGAAATCATAGCAGGTAAAACTGATTAGGTGGTGAAAACTTTGGCGGACACACGTTTCAACCCATGGATAGGCTATTTTCCCTTTGATGATTGCCTTCTCCCTACGCGCGCACATTAGAACTACCGATAACGCTTCTCCCTCGCCTCCCCTGTTTTTCAATTCTGGTACTCTCGCCGGCCGTCTTTCGCTTTGACAGAAACCAATGCGTACAAATAAGGATGGCAACATTCATGTCAGGCTTTGATCTGGTTTATTTATAGTCTATATGTGGATCGCCCTACTAATTAGTCTTCTGCAGTCTTTGTATACTACTGCTGCTTTTAATAGATTACTAGATTAAAAACTACGCTTTCATTATATTCGATATTGGTTAAGCTACACAGGGTGGGCCAACGAAAATTTAACATGGGGGTGTTGGGGAATAATAGCGTAAACATAAAGAAACGCTCGGATACTGAAGATATAATTTAAGTAGCTAGATTTTACTTCACAGTTACTTTCCTGCAAATCCGTTTCTTCGAAAACGATACATGTAAATATTAAAAACGGGATACTACTGTTTAAGATAATTTAAGGGGATCCTCCTAGTCCTATTAAAATTTTTGGGGTTGTTCATTCTAGTTCTCGAGGGTAAAATCTTGAAAAATTAATTTAAATGATCGTGTTTTGCTAACTTCATGTGAACTTAGCGAAAAATCGCTTATTTTAAAAAATTAAATAATTTCAATGTTGCAATTACTACAACTAATTAGAAACAAAAAAAAATGAATAAATGAGGCCTACTCCTGATTATTTATATTCATTTTTCATGATCGCGTTTTGCTAAAGGGTGTCTTACAATTAACGCAAGATTTGAATTAAATAGATAACACAGTTTTTAGTCTTTTGATTGTTATTTTTTTATTGAATCATAAAATACATAGGATGGGGTTATTCATGGAATAACACATCGGGCAAATGGCCTCCACGGCTTTGCATGCACGTTTGTCGAAATGTCCCTTGACCATTCTGCATAAATGTGGATGAATTTCGTTGATGCAGCGTTGAATCTCCTCCTTTAATGCACGGGTGGTTGTGGGCCTCTTGACATAGACTTGTGATTTCAAATAACTGCATAAAAAGAAATCTAATTGCATCTATGGGATTTTTCACAAGACTTTTACTGTTAGAATAGAATATTTTTATTAGCCAGTGCTAAGCCAAGGTCTTCTAAGAGTGACTTTCTTCTTGTTTTTATCGGCGATTGACTCGATCAGTCAGGATTTTTGCTGATCCTTATCACAAATGCATTATAACAAGCAAGATCAATGCAATTTCGGAAAAGTGGCAGTGGCCTTCGCCTCATTATTCTTGCATGAATATGCGCGTATTAGTTTGTGCAAAATGTCCACACCACTTTTAGTTGCGTTGCATTTATGGTCTTCCCCTGATATTTCAAATTCTCGATGGAGAGAAGATAATAATACAACGAATTTTGGAGATTTGGTAATATATGAACTAGGATAATGTCTTTTGCGAATAGAAAATTTGACGAATAAGTCACACGGCCCTGAATATCCAAAAGATATTTGGTTAGTTTTGTCGTTTTTACGCCGATTTCCAATCAACGTTATATTTTTCGCCAATTTCTTCGACAAAATTGTCTGTAGTAACGTTCCTTCTTTCCCTATATAAATTTGGAAATTGCAACCAAAAAATTTGTCTTCATCACAAGTGCCCAAATCTTAATCCGTATTTTCCGGGATTACTGGGAACATATACCGTAAATGGACAACGCCCTCCGAAGGAGGTCAATTGTTCGTCGATAGTTCCACACGCTGATGGGCAATAAGATTCTCTACAGTTTTTTGCTAATATGTCTGCAACATCTTCCTCTGCGCTCTCGTATTTAGGTCGTTGAACCGAATAAATCGTAATATATGTGTGAACCTATTTGTGCTCATAATGCTCCATTTACAGGTCCATTTAGGGACTCATTTTTGACTGACCAAATATTGTGTGGAGATTCTCGGGCTCGACAACGACCAGTCAAAATTAGTATTCCAAAAAATGCATCCAGCTGGGTCGTATTTCTATCCACTCTGATAACTTGTTTTCGTGCTACTCATTATATGAATTTATATAGTTTTTTTCTCTGGTTGGTATATTTTATTATCATTTCTAAATGTGGTGTTAAATCACAGGATCTAGGGGGCCAATTCTGATCACCGAAACGAGAGAGGGCACGGCCTGGGAATGTCTCATGCAGTAATTGAATTGTTTCACGGGCTGTGTGGCATGATCTTGTTGAACCCACATATTGGCCACATCAATATCATCCAATTTCGATAGAAAGAACTGTATTATCATGTCGCGATATCGAGCACCAGTAACCAGTCACTGCTTGACCAGCCTCATTTTAAAAAAAATATGGTGCAATTATGCCTCCAGCCCAAAATCCACACCAAACAGTGACACGTTGTGGACGTTGTGAACAACGTTGTGTTCTCAGAACCCCAAAAGCGGCAATTTCGGCGATTCACATAGCCATCAAGGTGAAAATGTGCTTCTTTAGGATGATGTTGCTTGAAAAATCAGCATCCATTTGTTGATGTTCAATAAGCCATTCAACGAACTCTCTTCGCTGTGCATGGTCATTAGGCTTCAGTTGTTGCGTTACTTGAATTCTGTAAGCATGGAGACACAGATCTTTAGTGAGTATACTTGTCCACGACGCCGAATTGAGGTTCCTTTATTGTCACCGACTCTCTCACGCACTGCTTCGATATTGACATTTGAACGGCTTGTTCTTGGACGACCAGTGTGTTTGGCGTCTCCAACGGATCCAGTCTCCCTGAATTTTTCAATTAATATCTTCACAGTTGACGAAGTTAAAACACTATTCCGACCATATTTTGTATGAAATTTTCGAACTGGGGCCGCCAAGCTTTCATTATTTTTAAAATATTGTTCAATAATCACGACACGTTGTTCTATCGTTAACGCTCCATTTTTACTAACCCTAAACTGTCAGCTATCGAATTGTTTTTTGTTTAGGGTTTCCAACACTTTACTGCACAAATGGCACAAATGAACTTAGCGAAACATCATGTTGTTTTTAAATGAAGAGCAACAATTTCATAATTACTACAACTAATTAGCAACTTTTTAACAACAGATTATGAGCTGGTTCAACATTCGATTATTTAAAAGTATTTCGCTAAGTTCACGCACATAGTAAATCGTGGAAAAAAATAGGCATTTTTTAAAAATTGTTTTTTATAAAATTAAGCATGTAGCACATGTCCGGACCCCAAAAGTCGTGTTCTAGGGCAAAAATTACGTAGGAAACAACAAAATAACACGCATGTGGACTATATAGGTGACCTATCCATATGACAAATTAGTAAGTACATATTTTTTTTACCTCATACATACTTTTCTAGTGAAAGCAATAAACCCACAATTGAATTAAAACAATTAATCGAATTAGGTTGAACAAAATGGTAGTCACTGTTAATAATCAATATTAATTATAAATTGAATTCATTGTGCTTATTGGATGCCCGAGCTTGTTTATTTTTCACTTTTATTAACATTCCATATTATGGAACCATTTAATTTGTATCTGTTTGCGCTTTTTGTTTGATATTACTATTTTTGAATTTAAATTTATTACTGATTAAATGTAGATATATCAATAATATTGTATAACTAATGATTTTCAGTTCAATGCACATTACGTTATTTATTACCGGTTCTATTAATATCTAAAGAATTTTCTAATTTTGTGAAATACACAGTGACCCCACGGAAGTCGTTGAATACAAGAAAAAAATATAATTTATTCTTTACGAGAAAAAAAAATCTTGAGAAAGTTCTGCTTCTGTTTAAACGCATAAAAATGTACCATAATTTTGTTTTATACATACAGGCATATTTCTCAAGAATGACAAATACTCTTCTATAATATAATCTATACTCTTTGATAATCACAAATAAACTGAAATTTTATAAATTAATAGAAACGTAGGAACTAACATGAGATCAAACTGAAAAATAGACTAAATTAAAGCTGCTAAATTATCGTAATGAAATAATTAATATGTGTATGAGTTTTTAGCACGATTACAAGATGGCATTTGCTGGAACAATAAATTTCATTACAAATCTCAACATGACTTTACGAGATGTTATACTACTCGAGTCAATGCAAGGATATTACTTCTTAGCCCTCAGGGACAGGTCCGATTTCGATGATTTTTTAAAATGATTGTTATTATATATTATTTGAAATCAGGAACATTTCGACGTGCAGAATTAAATATTTGTATTGTTTAAACAATATTAACACAATTTATGCAGAAATTAATTTTTTTCACGATATTTATTATGGTTCTTTGCAATTGTTATTGATGTGATTGAGTGATGATGGTGTGATTATGTTACATGTCCACACGTTACATTTACAGGAATATTTAAAAAATATGATCATTAATTATCAATTAGTTTATAATATTCCCAACAAATTATAATATACAATTAAGAAACTGGAAGAAGTTCGACATTAAAATGTTAAATATGAAAAAAATAGTACGAGGCATGTTTTCTAAGTACCGTTTTGAAATTCTGCCGCTGCAGCGCTGCAGTTGGTGTCTCGCGCATTCGCACTGTGTACTTACATCTGTTGGCAAGCCAAAGACGCCATTGCGGCATCAATCGATCGTGTTTACATTGGCTTATGCGTATTTAAAATGCCTCGGCCGGCGCCGACTGTGAAATACGTGTAGTTATTCGTTTTTTAAGTGCTGAAGGCGTGAAAGCGGTTAAGCGTTCGGTAACAATTTCGTAGAGAACACTTCTTGGAACCTGAGGGAACTTCTCTGATAACGCAGAAATCGTGAAGCGTCTGTCATCTTTCACTTTTTCGTCGACTCTCTGCAGCAAATCGTCAGTGATAACTGAAGGTCTCCTCCGTTCCTGATCATGGACATTCTTGCGGTCATCCTTGTAAGCTCTTACCAATCTGGGTATTCCATCACTCATTATGTTTCGTCCAAACACTGACACACATTTGACGGTGAATTTCAACAGCTTTCAAACCATGATATAGGTATATTTCACTTCCCTGAATCTGTCACAACAGATAGTAGGGAATGGCCAAATGAAGTCGACACCCAACCAACAAATTCGGACTGGCAAACCGCCAACCAAATTGTAAGTGAAGACAGAATCAAATGGGCAATACAGAGCTTCTCCCCATTCAAAACGCCGGGCATCGATGGCATATATCCAGCACTACTTCAGTGGGGCCTGGATAAACTACTGCCGCACCTGGTTGGGATGTTTAGGATGTGCTTAGCACACCTCTATATACCAATGACATGGAGAGAAGTAAAAGTATTGTTCATACCAAAAGCATGGAGGATGGACTATTCCACCCCCAAAGCATACCGTCCTATTAGTATAACTTTATTTCTACTGAAGACAATGGAGAAGCTATGTGAGCGATATCTGAGGGATGTAACATTGACTAACAATCCGGTGCACCCCAACCAACATGCATACACGCCAGGAAAATCCACCGATACTGCCCTCCATGTGGTAGCAAGTCGGATTGAGAAATCCCTGGATCATAAGGAATCCACCCTGGGTGTCTTCATAGATATAGAGGGTGCGTTTGACAAGACCACCTTTCCTAAAATCACAGCGGCCCTAACACATAGGAACGTTCCTAATACTGTGAGCAGCTGGATATCCAACATGCTCTCTAAAAGAGCAGTACAAATCAGTGCAGGAGACACTGTCATAAGAGGACTGGTTGCGAAAGGCTGTCCGCAGGGAGGTGTTTTATCACCACTGCTATGGAATCTGGTTCTTGACAGCCTCCTAAACCACCTCAACGTGGAAGGATTCTACACAATTGCATACGCAGATGACTTAACGATACTGCTTAATGGAAAATTCGAAGGAGCTCTCTGTCAAAGAATGCAGATGGCCCTAAGAATAATCGAAAATTGGTGTGAGGAGTATGCCCTATCCGTCAACCCCAGGAAGACGGAAATGGTACTCTTTACAAGGAAAAGAAAACTGGAGCCAATGAGAGCACCTGTTCTCCTAAACACAGCACTAAACTTTGCACCACAGGTGAAATACTTGGGGGTAACTTTCGATGCTAAATTAAACTGGAATCTTCACCTCGAAAGAAGAATAAATAAGGCCTACATATCATACGAGCAGTGTCGCAGGACAGTAGGGAAAACCTGGGGAATGAAACCCAGGGTGGTCCTGTGGATTTACACTGCTATCATAAGACCAATGTTGGCCTATGGAGCTGTTGTCTGGTGGCCCAAGAGTCAACAAATAACAGCAAAACTCAAGCTAGGCCAGGTACAAAGAGTTGCCTGTCTGAGCATAACCGGAGCCATGCGAACAACACCAACGAGAGCAATGGAGATAATGCTGTGTCTTCCACCACTAGACCTACATCTCGAAGAAGTGGCTCTGACTACCATGACTCGCCTTAAATCTGTTGGCATACTACCAAATGCAAGCTGTGGCCAAACCAGAAGCCGCCTGTGGACTGAGGCTGTCAGAAAGATACCCCTTTTACAGGCATGTGCAGATGGTATTCCGCCACGGCTTGTCTTTGATAAACCTTACACCATACATACTACTGGTGAAGACGAGGCCGGCGTTGAATATGCGACTCCGATGCAGCTGGACTATGGATAAAAATGCCAGTGTAGTACAAACTGAACTCGCTGGTATAACCATAGCCGCACAAGAGATTGCTCGCAGAGAAATAACGGGCAAGACAATAAGAATCTGCACAGATAGTAGACAATCACTACTGGCCCTGAAAAATTATAAAATAACTAAAGGATCAACATGGGAATGTCACCAAGCACTTGTGAGAGCATGTCAGATGAATAACATCTGCCTGTGCTGGGTCAAAGGACACTCGCAATGCAACGGCAATATAGAAGCTGACAAACTGGCCAAGAAGGCAGCCAACCTGAGTATCCTTGGGCCTGGTCCTTCAAGTACGCTACCAGTTGCAGCGAAACTTCAATTAATAAAGGAAAACACACACATAAAATTTAAGACGTTATGGGATGAAACAAGTAGCTGTCAGCTGGCCAGAAATCTCTTGAGATATCCCAGCGAAGAGACGGCGAGGAACTATCTGGCAGGGGTAAACTGCGATTTGTTACAGGAATCCTAACCGGACACTGCCGGGTAAGGAAACACCTCTATAACATGAGACAAAGTGACACACTCATCTGCAGAGGATGTGAACAAGAAGATGAAACGATCGAGCATGTACTTTGCGAATGTCCCGCCGTGTCATCGACCAGAGAATCCATATTGGGGGAACGTTGGCCTTCTATGGCCAATTTGAGGGAAATGCCCCTGGGCAACATCATCACCTTTTGTACAACATTGGGCTGGTCGATGACCTAGGGAGACATTTCCCTCACGGAGGAAGCACAAGGGGCCCAATGGGGCCTAAGTGCAGCGGATCTTGATCCGCACTCCGGACATATTCCAGGGGCCAGATTCCAACAGCTTTCACGCCTTCACTACTTAAAAAACGAATAACAACGCGTATTTTACAGGTGGCGGGATTCTCAATAGGCCGAGGCATTTTAAACACGCAAAGGCAATGTAAACCCAACTGTGGCTTGCCAACAGATGTAGGTACACAGTGCGAATGCGCGGGGCACCGAGAATTTTAAAACGGTACTTACTTAACAAACATGCCTCGTATATAACCAATATGATTAGCTTTTTCAAAATTTCAAAGCTACATTTCAATCCATTTAGGAAATTGTGATTAATGTGATATCCCATATTTAATATTTTATTGCCCCGGCTTATTTCCTTTGTCGGTTATTAACAAATTCACTTTGCAAAGGGTGTTATATGTTAATAAATTAACTGCCCAAGTTTATCATATTATATTTGACAGGTAGTTAATCGAAAAATGTAGCGAAAAACAAAGGAAAAATATATTTTTCAAATGTCTTTTTAAGATACATGTATTATATGGCTGCAAAAT
>CAXKVY010003167.1:0-11267 GCA_964058915.1 Tetropium fuscum
AGAAGAGTCAAAAAATATTTAGCAATCATAATTACGTTAAATCTAGTATGCATTGTTTGAAGGTATTTATGTTATGAATTACGTATTTGAAATAATGTAGGCAATAATTATTTCACTGTATTAACTTCGCTATACTAACTATATTGGTAGTATGGTAGTAGGAAAATGGTTATATTACTGCCATACGTTATGTATTTAAATGTATTCCTGTACAAAGCAGCTATATGTGTATATATTGCAATGGGACTTGCGGATTATACCCACTACCCAGCTCTGTATATATATATATATATATATATATATATATATATATATATATATATATATATATATATATATATATATATATATATATATATATATATATAAAACTTGGGTTAGTAGCAAAAGATTATGGAGAGAAATTAAATGAAAACACTTGAAGAAGTTGCAGAAGTTCTTTCGCTTTTTTGAGTCTGTTCAGAATGATGTACGATTTAGTTTACTGGATATTTATATTTAATTCTCTCCATAATCTATTGCCTAACCTATCTAACCTAAGATTACTTCTGATATGATAAATATAAATGACAAAGAACTTACTTAAGAAAAACTAACAAATATATCCCTGGGTGAAATATAGGAATGTCTGTTCTACAAAATTTCGAAAAAGTAATAATTAATACATCAAATCGAACTAAATAATTTTACTTCCACCCAAAAAAGCAATTTTCTATATCACTCTCTGCTTAGAAATTCTGTTATACCTATAGTTCAATATTTTCTAGCATATAGCTAGCAAAAGTAGTTGCTTTAATAAATCTATTTAAACAACAAGATTACCAGATTTTCTGTAGTGAATTTAATTAATAATATTTTAGAAGCTCATATACGTACAAAAATAGATCATACAGGTTGATATTTTACGTAACGTTTTCCAAGAAACTAATATAAAATCTAGAATACTAACTAATAATTATATCTAGAATATTATTATCGAAAAATAAGACGTGTTTTAGATCAAGTTTACTTGTGTCTTACGGATGTAATAAGTAGTTTACATGGTAATAGTATTAAGTCTATTAAAATAACGACAATTTATTTACAAATCATCATAATGATAAACTCCTATTCAAAGCACCAAAAACTAACCGTTTTGAAGCCCATATTAATATTTTGAACCGTTTCGTTTATTCGATTTGGATGATTATTTTTGTATCATAGGTTATCTCCTCAGTAATGTCTCTATGCTACTGGTTTTTACAAAAAAATAGCTGTGCCTATATACCGGGTGTACCAATGATGGCAATGATGGGTGTACCAATTTACAGCCAGCTGTAAATTCGTAACACCCTGTGGATTATGTCACTAAATGCCTCGTTCAAGACTCGAATTCGTCGGTCCTCTGAACGAAGGCCAATTCTGGTTTCTCCTGAAAATAAGACATTTTGCCAGTCTTCTATACTCCAGTTTAGATGCTCCAAACACCATTGTAAACGGTCAATTTTATGTTGTCTTGATAGTTCGGGAACACTTAATTGTCTTCTGCTAAATAATTGCAGAGCTCGAAGCCTTTTCCTGGTTTCAACGGAAACGTTATAGACCGTAACTTTGTAGTAATAGTAACTTTTCCACGACTTCTTTTTGATCGATTTTTTTAGGTTCCCAATTCTAGAAATCTTGAATAAGTTTTCGAATCGACCCCTTGTGAAACCCCTACCGTCCTTGCAATAATATTCCTTCCCCTATGCACGTCCGATTACCCCAGATTTTTTCAGAAATTTTCACACAGAAATAATTTTTAACCGAACTGCGATTTTACAAGTGGAAAGCAAAATCACCACTGTAATAGCAAATTTTATCAACTTGGAATAAATCCACTAGTTATTGTTAGTAAACACATTCATCTTTTTATGCACATATCACTTTTTGTAGGAAAAAATAGTTTGTCGGGAATAGCGTGTGATTCCACATAAGTCTGGTTGTGTGTATATATTATTATATTATATGGTTTATCGTGGGATACATAAAATATACATATACAGGGTGTTCCAAAAAGACGCGGCAAAAAGTTCGTTCTAATATAGGTACGCAAACGCTTCGTTACCGATCTACAGGATGTTGGTTTAATTTTAAAGAAAACAGTAAAAATTAGATTTCACTTTGAACAGTTTTTGTAATTTTTGGTGCGAAAATGGTGATACTTATTGTAAAATACCTGTATTTGCCCATGAATCAAATCCTTGAATTTGTAAAAAATATCTTCTCTCGTCCTTGCATATCATTGACCTTTCTTTTATTATCAACAGCGGCTACAAAATTCAATGAAATTCGGTGATATACGTGATTTGTAGAGTAAAGTATAAAAACAATTTCGGGTTGCCAAACATTATATGACCACCTTCCTAGTTTAAATATTTTCTACTTATTAAAATAAACTTGCAATAAAATGTAAACCATTAAAAATATAGGGGAAAGCAGCCTAAATTGTATCGGCGTGCGGCGCGGCGGTTAAATTGTATCGCCATTATATATCTAAAATTTGAAAGATATTCGTGAAGCAGCGGTTCATATGGCTGCAAAAAAATGGGTTAAAACACTTTTTTAACCAATGGACAAAAATGGATGGCAGGAAGTGGTTCTACTATTTCCTGAGGAGCCAAATTTCATTGAGATAGCCATATTATACATATGTATCTAGGTGTCGATGATTCAACAGTGAAAATGTTTATGGATTGCGTGACATATTGGAGAAGGCAGTGGATGGACATCTAGATGCGACCAAAATATTCAATGTAAATTAATCATGATTTGCTACCTTTCAAGAAATGTGTCAAAAGATCTTGGCTAAAAGAGAAAATATGAGATAGGTAGGTACCATCGCCATTGGAAAACAGGGAGTTAATGCAACCGTGGTCATGGGTACCAGTGCAGCTGGTCAGAACTGTGCACTAATGATAATTTTTAAGGGGAATATAATGATACCCGAAATGGCTGCAGGTGCTACGGCAGGTTGTTTGATAGAATTTGGTAGATTCTGTATATATAAATTCAGACTTATTTGTTAAGTGGTTGTATCATTTTATAAAAAACAGTTAAACCACCCAAAGAGTAAAAGAATATTTTAATTTTATACGGACACACAACTCATTCCATAAATTTTTCAGCAATGAACATGGCTAGCGAAAATGATGTGGTTATGCTTTATGCTACAGCTGATGCCGGCTCATATGACCTACAAGTTTCATCCGCTTGGCGTTGCAATTTTTAGACATTGCACTGCTACGATCAAGACGCGGAAAAAGGGATGCGAGAGCGCCCAGGATTATAAGAGTCACATAGTTTCAAGTGGCAGATCTGATGAGGAAGGCTTATAGGAAAATTGCTCTTGCAGCTAATACCAAGAGTTTTAGAAAATGTGGTATATGGCCGATGGCCTGTATGTAGACAGAATTATTTTCAGAGATGCAGATTTCTCTTACTTCTACTATACTTATTAAAGATAATAAGTATACTAAATAATAAGTATACTTCTATACTTATTAAAGAGTAGGAACACATGTGGAAGAAAACACTCCCGGATCTTGTTCAGGCGACTGTAGCAACGATCAAGATGATAACATTCCACTTTCTGCTATTTTCCAGAAAAAACTGTTCCAAATACGGCATTTTCAAATGCCTTGAATGTCTTTGTGGAGGAAATAAATAAATTGCCTTTTCCCAAAATGGGGGCAAGCAAATCAAAGGTGCCCAGAAAATAATACAGTGTACAATTGATATAAAAAAGAGAAGACAGTTAAGCGGACCTTAACTTCAGGTTAAGTCTAGTATGTCTACCACCAAAAACGCAGGCACAATAGAGGTGGAGTGGAACCAAGAAAATTGATATTATCTAATATTATTATTCAATCAAGTTTCTCCTTATCATTATAGGACAAATATAAAATTAGAGATTTCCCACTACGTCGATGTTTCGCTATATTTTAGAAGCTTCCTCAGGAATAGTGAGACATTTCCTTAGCACAAAGTGCTTATTGTTAATAAATAAACCATTATGTATTATAACACATAATAAACTAAACAATGTTTTAAATCAGGTATTATGCTGTCTCCTAGACAACAAATAAGTATGTAATGCACACTTAATTGTGTCAGGCTTTTTAATTAAAATTTGATTTCTTAATGAGTAGCTACGATTATTTACTTAGTAAAATTTCTTATTGCAAACATATCATTAAAGAGTTCATCACAAACATTTTATCATATACTATTTTTCGATAACCTATTTTGAAGTTTTAATAAAATTATCATATGAGTTCGCATTTATTCTTTTTTCATTCATTTATTCTACATCTTAAATTGTTTTTATCAATTGCCTACAATGCAATACATATAATAATTATTGATAAATAAATGTTTCGAGCTTTATCCTTAATTATTTTCACCATTTATGACCGAGTACTAGGATTAATCGGTATAATTTTTTCAATACTTTTTTAATGTAAAAATATATTTTTGTTAATTTCTCCGGTTAGAAATAAGATATCTAGTTGCGGTTTTCATTGGTTTCTTGTAATTTTGATTCTCTATTATATGACTATGTGAGAATAAACATTTGTTTCTATTTGAAATTTCAGAGAAGGAACGGAAAGTTTGTATTTCAAACAGCGCCACCTAGCTTCCGCAGCAAGTATTAAATTTGCACTTTTTATTCTGGAAATGTTAGTGTAAAAATTCTCTTCCTACTCTTTCCAATGAAACCAAATTCGATTGATTCTGTTAAGCCAAACCGGGGTAATCGCCATTTTTCTTTACAAATGTTTACCTTCCCACACCACTTAATTTTAAGAGCTATGAAAAACATTTTAAGACCAAAGTTGTTCAAAATTTTAAGACCATTACCAAAAACATATTGAGTACGCCCCATCACAGCAAATTAACGAGATATTTCATTTTTCTAATTTAACGTTGTTGTAACGCCCTTTAGCGGTAATCTTAACAAACTTGTAAATAATTTCCATAGTATTCTCTGGTCCACTTTTGTTGTAGATATTTTCCCTCACGTTCTATGTCATACAGTTCTTCAGATATGGCCGGCGTCCTCTGTTAATGACTCACCCGGTACATAACAGTTAAAGTGGAATTAAAATTGCATGTGAATTAAATTGCCTATCCATATGAATCATATTGTATTCAAATTAGCGATACATGATAGCATATATAACCCATCAATATATATGTATATATATATATATATATATATATATATATATATATATATATATACATATATATATATATATATATATATATATATATATATATATATATATATATATATATATATATATATATATATATATATGTATATATATATATATATATATATATATATATATATATATATATATATATATATATATATATATATATATATATATATATATATATATATATATATATATATATATATCAGGTGTCCAGGTATAGGTGACCAGGTGTCTAGGTATAGGTGACCAAGTACAGGTGAAGTGGCAAGTGGAGTTACAAGGAGGAGTTAATTATACTCGACGTAAGAAGCCCTGCAAGACAGACTAATAAGTTTGGGTCTTTACAGGTTAAAAAAAAGATGTAAAATGGCTTCGGAAAGTGATCTAGCAATATTACCCTCAATCAACATTAGGAATTAACGTAACGCAGGGTCTGAGAACACAAAAGGCAGAAACAGAAAATGACCTCGTGGTAAAAAAATCGCTTACCTCAGTTTTAAAATTATTTAATTCGACAAGTCGCCTATGTGCTGCACACCAAACCACAACAATATATGAAAGGTATCTGGAAGCAACTACGCCCATTTAATAAGGAAACTTTTATGAATTTGAAAATATATCGTAGCGTAACCTCACAACGCTCGACAAGAAAAGAAAGAGCCTTGTCTATCATGGCGAAGACGATAGCCTCTAAAAAAGGCTATCAGAGAGTACTAGAAACGAAAAAATATGGACATAGTGGCACTACTGTATGCGTTGTGAACGGCCAATAATGTGCTATTAAAGAGATCAAATACCAATCAAATGTGCTTCAACGAAACTCGTACTATATACACCCTGAGATCGAATCTTGGACGTTAGAGGGAGTGAGTATGTAGTTGGTGGGTTATTTTATACTGTATGTGTTTTATGTGTGTTTCATATACATTTTTATAAAAACCACAACGGATATAGATCAAGTCCCTCTTGCAAGTAAAAGTAAATGTATCACTTACCTGTTATATGGTGCTCTTATCGCGTTCTCTGTATTATCTGCTACACCTGTTGCACTTTTAAAAGGTTACTTAATATTTCACAAAGCATGCAAATATTTAGCGTCTTACTGATCGTCGACAAGCTACTGAGAAAATACGAGGTCTTACATCCCTTCCGCTAACTAAATAATAATTAAATTTTTACTTTGTGAGGTGGCAAGCTTGGTGTGTTAGATAAAACCTAAATACCTTATAAATATAATTAATGGTAACTGCGCTATACGTATAGTTTTGTTGCTATCTGTTGTTTTAGGATATAAAGATTATGTTGGCGATATATTTACGTACAACATAAATAATACAATAATTATTAGATAATATAAGCATATTATGTATATATCATACCTATTGGCGTATTTATCACGCCTGTTACTAAAGTTGTTTTAATTGAAATATTTATTAGCAGATGATTACATTTTTTTATCGGGAAAAACTTAAATCGACGAAGATCAAACATTTTCTTACCATTGGCCTTGTGTTTGTCATAAAATTTTTAATAACTTTCAAAATGTCGTCCTGTTTGGCTATCCGGATGCCGCGTGTTTGTTGCCCGCTATAAAATCGTTCAATAAATAACCGCGTAGATCACAATCGAAAGGTAGCGGGTTCAAACCCTGCCAATACCACACTTTTTTACGTTTATTATTATTTCGACCCACTTAATTTTTAATTTTTTACAATATATTTCTAGATGATAGAGATCATCTAGATGAGACAGATCTAGATATTTAGATGCGAGTTTCGCCTGTAAAGTTGCCACAAAGAACATTATACACAAAATATGTTTACATTAGACACAAAATCGGTAGTTCGGGAAATTTGTAGTCGGTCATTATGAAATTTTCATAATAATGGTCATAATAAAAAATATTCAAGATGGCAAATAATCAAGATAATACGTGCTATTTATATGAGCCCTAGCTCATTTTTGTCATATATCACGACATCATTTTTGGTCATATATCTCATATATGTTGTGTCTAACCTCATTTGCGAACACTTTTAGTAAAAACTTGAAATAAATGTAACGATGATCAACGGCCAGTTTATTGCGTTATCATATCAAAAAAATGCAAAAACTATTCAGAAATTTGATTCCTGAAGGAGTGGCATTCGGAAATTTGTGTACATTGACATTATTTATCAAGACGTTTTGAGCGATGCCAGTTTATGCAATGTACTTGGTTGTTCCGATAACTCTATCATTATACGATAACTAAATAATTATCCGGGAATGAAATTTTACCGTTTCCCGATAGTCTCTTAAAAATTGTAACAGAGACAGATGGATTCAAGCTGAAAAGCGAGTAGAGTAAGTTTCTTTTTCTTGATTTTTTTCTTCGAGTTTCCTGTAATTGTTTTAGGGCAAGCGGAATATAATTGTATTGTCTATCTCAAGATATTAAGTAAAAAAAATTAAAAAGATCGAAGATATTAATTTGGATTCGATTTTCATCTGCAGAAATTCACGCTTTATTTAATTTGGAGTTCATTACACGTAATAACAGACGTGTATAAAACAAAATATTTTATCGCGTTGAACAATGAAAAACTATACGTTTTTATCACTTTACTTGAACCCAATGTATGAATAACGGGACATTTGACATAAGAGCGTATATATATATATATATATATATATATATATATATATATATATATATATATATATATATATATATATATATATATATATATATATATATATATATATATATATATATATATATTATATATATATATATATATATATATATATATATATATATATATATATATAAATATATATATATATACATATATATATATATATATATAAGAGCGTATAAGATTGACGTATTGACGCAAAGCAATAGGACACTAACCTGCCGCCTGGCGGCGCCATTAGTCGATCTGCACATAGCCAATAGAATACTTCATATTTAGTAATTTATCACCAGTTTTACTATAATATAATAGCTGTTTATGTAACCAGTTGGGAAAGTACTATTTTATGCGACGAGCAGATATCTAAGGGACGAGCTCTAGCGAGTTACGCAAAAGGATGCGAGTTACACAAAACAGTGTTTCCTAACGTGTTTCATACGAGATTTTTTCAAATTTTGACCAATTTTATATTTTATTAGAAGAAAACTGATTTTTATACGTTTCCAGTATAATCTAGTAGGTTGTAGCGGTGTGACAGCTTATCACTTCCATACCTTGTCAAGTCTAAATAACCCTACTATGAAACGAACTTTACAAAACCAGTTGCGTAAAATTTTACTTCTCATAACTGGTTGTGAAAAGTAAGACGTTTCCTAACGTCAAAGGGTTTTGAAAAGTGTCACTTTAAATGTCAAAATTAGAAAAAATATATTCCACGATGTCATGCAGCCATACTAATATGCTTTCTTAAATTTACGCTATACACGATGTTCTAAATTAAGTCTGCACTATTCCTATCTCAGTTATTATTGCAGCTACGACGTTTGTTAAATCAGAAAACTAGTAGCAATGCCCTATGATTAAAATGGTGATGACAAAAAAACAATTGAAATTCCCCAAAAATAAACCAAAAATAACCCAAAAGTAGTACTTTTTTAAATGCTAACCCCTATTGGTCTATTGCAATTTTTTGCTTGTCAAAAAAACCCCCGTACTAATTATTCTCTAAAACTAAAAATTAGTGTTACGTCGAAACTTTTTGTTTGTAATCTTGGAGGTAGATTTTAAAACAAAAGCGAATTATTTTTTTTGTGCTGGTCAGTCCCTCCTGGCCTCCGACTAATCCAGAGTCCCGCCAACTCAACGTTCACTCCCCACGTCCGCGGGGTTAGCGGTCAAGGTCGCAACTCATGTGTTCTGAGTAGACGCAATGAGACAAGTATGACGGCCTTTTGCATCTTCACAGCGATGACCTGCCGATTGACGGCATGCATGGACGGCATGGTTCTTAATTCTGACAGCAATGATTGTCGTATACCTCCGAGAGAGTCAATAATAACAACCACTATTTTAACAAAATAACTCGGGTATAACCTGCGGAGTTCGTAGAGTAAATCTCGATATTTTGTCCGTTTCTCCCCCTCTTTCAACACAATGTTCTTCCTTCTTTCTTTGTAGTTATTTCGGTCGGAGCCGAAAACTCTATAACGAACATCGTCTTGAGTTGGTAGATGGATATAAGCAGAGACCGCATATGCTGGAGAAGCTGACAGCAATTGCATAATGGTCTCTGGGGCCTGACGACATGCTCTGCAGCTAACGTCAGGCACTTCTATACCCATCACGCGGCTTCAGTAGACTAGGGTGTTCAGTACACCCTCTTGGCAAGATAATATAAAACTTCAGTCTTTGACTTCAGATAAGCATAAGTCCTCTATATTTCTATTTTGATTTTTTTAATTTTTATTCTATTTTTATTTCTAGTAAACTCAGTGCAATGGCTTATAGAGAACAGAAATACAAAATAAACATAAAAAATAAATGACTTCAAATATAAGAATACGTTGCCATTTTGTTGAACGCAAATTTATAATTTTTTTTATTACACTTTTTGTAGCGTTAGAAATTATCCTGCCATTGAACGCCATTATTATTATTTGAATGTAGAATTCCAGTTATTCTAAGCTAGCGTATCTTGTTTCATACACCTTCTTTTAAATAACCCCAGAAGAAATAATCAATCGGAGTTACGTCCGGTAACACAGGTGGCCACCGGATGGCACCATTTTTTCCGATCCATCTATTTATGTAATTTATTATTTATGCTTATTTTGTATTTCTGATGTTCTATATTATTTATTGTTCATCTTCAAAGGTTAGACTAAAACAAACAAATATAAATCAATGGTTTCTTATTGTATTCTTGTTTCCGTTTCTCCTGCTTTACTTGAAGGTTGAAATAATTTTATATTATCAATAAATCGAAATAATATAAATATTTGTTTTAAAATTCATTTCCAAGTCGAAAAACGAAAGGTTGCGACATAACTCTCATTTTAAATTCTTTAGATTGCAATGGATCTTTGTTAAAATATACAGGGTTTAACTGTTTACAAAAGTATTCTTTTTGACATGTGTCAAAAAATCGATGTTCAATTGTTCATTTGTCATCACCATTTTAATCAGTGGAAAAGTGCTCTTAGTTTGCAATTTGAACCAACATCGTAGCTGCAAATATAAATGAGATAGCAATAGTGCAGACCTAATTTAGAACACCGTGTCAACCTGCATGGGTGCCACCAGGGGGTGTAAGGGGGTATACCTACTTTCACAACCTCCATAGAAAATAAGAGAAATGGAGAGAAAATATGATCTCACTTAGATACAGTACAATTTTGTAATTATGTAATTATTTTAAGTGAATGACCGCATGTTTTATATATATATATATATATATATATATATATATATATATATATATATATATATATATATATATATATATATATATAGTCTACTATTTATATTTGTTCTATTTGAACATATTATATATATTATATAAAAGCATTAGGCATACAGTTATCCAGAAGATGTTTAAAATGCATAAAATCTTGTTGAACCTATTGAAAAACAACTACTTTTTCCAACTATATGCGGGAAAATATTGAATTACATATACAATAGAGTTCTGAAACATTCAAAGAGGGAGTGATACAGAAATTGCTTGCTTAGTCAAAACTAAAATCTATATATATATATATATATATATATATATATATATATATATATATATATATATATATATATATATATATATATATATATATATATATATATATATATATATATATATATATATATATATATATATATATATATATATATATATATATATATATATATATATATATATATATATATATATATATATATATATATATATATATATATATATATATTAGCTTTGAAGTTCTTTGCTATTCATATTTGTTTTTTGTTTGTGAAAAGTAATCTTGGGTTTGTAGCATTTCATTACATAGAGAAATAAGCAAATGGA
>CAXKVY010003168.1:0-22455 GCA_964058915.1 Tetropium fuscum
ACATCGGTAAAAACTTATAATTGCATAATATAGCAGCTGTTATGAGATAAGTTTGTTGCTATTTCATTGAAATAGCAACAAACTTCAATAACAACAAATCAATAACAAATCAATAGCATCAATAACAACAAAATTGTTATTGATGCATTCAGTAAAGTAATTTGTTCTTTAATAATAGATTTTTGCTTTTGTTCATTATCTTGAAGTTGACTAATTTGTTGGTCATATTTTTCTGTATCTGCGGAGTATTGACAGCTTAAAATTAAAAGAACATTCCATCGCAAAATAATTCGCCAACTTAAATTTTGGTATTTCAGTTATCTGGTTAAAGTCCTGTGCTTTGTAACCTATTAAATCAGATATCCATTAACATCCAGTTCCAGAAAATCGGCAAAGAATAATTCCAATTATCGGCCCTCAGCATTTTAAATTCAAAATTTAAAAAATTGGTTTCTCAGGAAAGTTGTTGCAATTTTCTAAATTGCATCTCGATAATAGCCACAACACATCGAATACTGTAGTCTTTAGAATTTATGTGACAATGATGTGTACCACAAGGCTCTGTGCTCGGACCCTTATTTTTTATATGTTTTTAATGATATTATAGTTGATATTGCTGTAAAGTGTTATTTATATGTGATTGATATGAAGTTCCTGAATAAGGTAAATAATGTAAAGGATTGCCTGGTTTTACAAGCTACCCTTAATAAAATTAATAAATGGTGTAATTTGAACAAATTGCAATTTAACGTAAATAAGTACAAGGTTCTAATATTTTCTAACAAACTTCAGTTGAGGGAAATATAAATTTTAAAACTATTAATCTCTGTGTACTATGAACGTAGCAACCGAGTATCTGGCGTTCAAAAATGGACCTCTAATTCCAATCCCTTGCAAGGCTGATCCTGCTCCGGCGGATATTTTGAAGATAATCTCTAACTGCCGATCCGGATGCGAGTAATACGTTTGCCTACAAAGTGGCATCAGCTGCATCTCAATATGTGGTTATTGTTTAATATATTATTTAATAAAAATGTATTTGATTGCGAAATATACATGCGACAACTACATACAAAATTGATAAAATGTCTTCCTGTTAGACATATTCTTGCTAACGTTTACACACATAAAAATAAATCATTGTTGTTTAAAATAATATCTGCCATGTATAAGAGCGCTTTATTTCCATATGTCATGTCAAAAACGGCAAACGTTAATATTTGTTGCAGCTGAAAATTGATATGGCTAATGAGTAATATTTACATCTTATCATACTATAATTAAATCAGTTTATAATGCTTATGTTGTAAGATTTATTTCAATTTGAAGAGTTAATTAATCTTATGTGCTCGACAAATTTACCATAAATTTTGATATCGATTTCGATGTTTTTCCAAATTCGTACAAATTATACACTATATAAATTATAATGATAATTAAAAAATAATTAATAATAAAAAAGAATAATTATAGTATTTATATATAAAAAATTAACAATATATTGCGAATCGGGCACAATCATTTCCAGGGATGCCAAAAATTGTTATCGATAAAGGCTTCAAAAATGTTATTCTCAGAAAAGTGACACATTTTATTTTAAGAAAGAAATTCCAAGTTAGACATATTATATGTGAACTCAGAAGATAACGATTCACATAAATCAGCAAAAACAAACTCCGGTAAGATCTACGAGACCGGATTTATTGATGGGAAAAGCAGAACAGAAAGTCTATCCTTATTGACATCTAAATACGATCAATTTAAATTCATACAGATCAATTCGCCTCGATTTGCACCCTCTGATCTCACTGTAAAGATGGATATTACGCCAGTTAGGGTTTATTTAAACCCCATGAAATCTGACATGTTACCATAAATCCATCGGATAAGACTCCGGTCATTGGTATTTTAAAAACAATTATTTAACACTGTACCTTGAGAAATGAATTTTCAAAATTTTAAGGCTGGATTTAACCCCCATGATGGTGGGTGGGTGATAACGATATTTATCTGATTATATTCCGGAGGCGTTAGTCAAGTACATTTGATAAACTTTTTCACTGCTTTTGATTTTACAAGGCGTAAATATTTTTTTTGTTTAAGGATTGATTTCACCCTCTTCTTGCAACCCCTATGACGACTTTTGCGATTTTTAGATTCTGACTGCCAAAACTACCTCTATGCAAAAATTCAGCTGCCTCGATGCAGATTCCAGGTAGAGGTAATTTTTCGTCTGTAGCTGTACTATGAATTGATTTTAAACATTTATAATACACTACATCATATTTTTTATAGCAGTTCTGTCCTCTGCATGACTTTGTTCTATCAGCAGTGGAAATTTTCATATTGTATATTATTGATATATAGGAATTGACACTATATATAAATATATGTCTATATATGATATTTTACGTGATTAAATAGGCACCAATAGATTTTTGGGATTGCCTTAACATACGCGTCAGTGGTAACAGTTGTGAAAAATGATGACAATTATTCGCGTTAGCGTCTGACTTTGTACCGTTGCGATAATTATAATTTTTTAACATCAATAAAGACTAGAGCATTGTCATTAGAATAAGATCGGTACCATGTAAAAGCAAACGTCGATAACTGAAACACCTTGTTTCATTTAAGACTTTAATATAATAATCTTGGAGCAATAACAAATATATAAGTATAGTGTAAGTAAAAATAATATATAGTGTAATTAATCGTAATTCTTTTATAGGAAACTACATTAGTTGTATTGATATCATATTATGTAACAAAAGTAAAAAGTGTAAAAGTTATAAATGAGCTACGAAGCGTCGAGTGTGTAATTCCGGAAGTGAGTAATTACTTTACAGCTCGAGTTATGAAACATACATTATCAACCATCATACTAATTCTCAAAATAAACTCGAAAATGTTATTGTTTGTCACACTGTAGTCAAATATGTCCGAGTTAGTGTTTCATTTACTGCACTAACCATGTTGCGGTTTCAGTTACAATAGAACGGATCATTGCTATACAAATATTTCGATGGATAGCTTTAACGAAAATCAGTTGAACATCGATATATTTTGTAAATACTTATTTATCGTTATATTACAGTAGGTAAGTAAACAATACAAATTTTATAAGATATACCAGACGATTATCTTGTTTGCTGTTACCTTCAGCCCACACATTATATAATTATTAAAGGGATAAATCATAGGTAACTGTGGTAATTTACTCTTAGATGTGCATATAGGAGATATTAATAGGCTCGTTAATTCTGTCCCCTGGTCGTTATAAACATAATATGGTTTTCAAAAAGTAATAACTATATTTAATTCTATAAGAATACTAGCACTTAACTCATAGACAGTTTGTAATTATTGAACTTTGAGTCACGAAGTAATCTCTTTGGCTTGTGTGATATTCTATCTATGAAGAATATAATAAAAGTATATCCAACTGAAGACAATATACCTCTAATAATGCAATTACAGTACTAGACTTATATAAAGATTATTATCATATTCAGTTACCGTTTGTGCTGTTCTGAAGAATGCAATTATACGTTCCAACAACGATTCCCTATTCTGCAAATCCGTGAGATAATCTGATGTTGCAGAGAGAACAACGTAGGATTGTGCGGTGGCCTGTTCCCCAGCGAAGCATCCAGAAGCCACCAGTTGTTCTGTGGCTTTGGTTATTTTTAAGGCCCTCTCTTGCAGTTGCTTCGCTTCCGGTAATAACTTCCTATGCTCGTGTAACAATAATTCACCACTTGACGATGAGTCACCTGGAATTGCAAAGTTGTAAATTAGGAATAAATATACATAAAAAATCTCTGTTAAAGCATACATTTAACGTTGCGTAACGTTGACTTTATGGTTATGGTTAATTTATTATACAGAGTGAGTAGAAGAAAAACGTGATTTTTATATTTCTTTGTCAATTTTGTGTTTCTGCCTACTTCAAACAGACATGGTGTCAATTTGATAGGCTACAAGAACCAAATATCCAAATAGCCGAAATATTAGAATTTAGGATGCAAATAGGCCCTTTTGAACTTGTGCAATCTGGGAGACCTTTAGACATAAATAACACACTCGCAACATATACACATAACTTTTAAATATAGATTTATAATCAACTAACAAATCCTTTAATTCACTTTTAACAACAATCAAACAAACGGAGAACGTTCTACGATATGCGTAAGACTAATTTTTTTAATTTAACGGTTCATGTCCTTTTTACGCTATCATCAGTACATCAGTAAAAACTTATAATGGCATAATATAGGAGCTGTTATGATATAATTTTGTTGCTATTTCTTTGAAATTTGTTATTGATGCATTCAATAAATTAATTTGTTCTTTAATAACAGATTTTTGCCTTTGTTGATTATCTTGAAGTTGACTAATTTGTTGGTCATATTTTTCTGCATCTGCAGAGTAAAAGTTAAGCATTTTATTATTGAACCTGCTAAGTTTATTAGCCCTCTCTTGGAACGAACACTTAGATTTAATGGACTTATTTGTTCCGAGTTTTTATTTGCTAAATTTTGTATGATATTAGAATAATGTCTCCGATAGACTGCGTGGGTATATTATTCCCTCTTCAACTTGCTCTTCTCACACAGGCTACTCAATTCACCTGATTTTGGAAGATGCGACTGCGACACTTACGTGTCGCAAATCAGAAACTTGATTTTTAAAAACAATATTTATTTCTAAAAACACAAATTTTGACTTGCAGGCCGAGAGAACCGAACCGAAAGCAAGAATAATAATGAATTGTGAATGCGGACAATACTAAATAACAGACAAAGCAGTGAATTAGGTCTGTAATTACCTCTTATCATCAGATTTAAATATGGGAAAACTTGAGCAATTTTCTATCTATTAATACGGAATTTTAAAAGATTTATTGCAATGAAATATATTCCTCTACATTTCAACATTTTCATTTTTTTAAATATGATAATTTTAATGCCATTTCGACAGCTTAAAATTAAAAGAACAAACCATCGCAAAAGAATTCGCAAATTAAATTTTAGTATTTCAGTTATCTGGACTTTAATCTGTGCTTTGTAGCCTATTAAATTCGATATCCATTAACACTTAGTTCCAGAAAATCGGTAGTAATAAAAAGATTGCAAACAAAAATACCAATTTTCGGCCCTTTCTATATAAAAATATAGAAAGAAAATATAAGTATATAAAATCATAACTAATTGTAGTAAATAGCTACAACTTCTATTCCAATATAATTTATTGCATCTACAAATATCGTAACTTGATCTAACGACCAATCTCATATGACAACCTCATAATTTAATGTATTTGTGATTATATTTGTTGTTTTATGATTTCTCGTTGTATATAAATAATAAATTTATATTAGGCCGGACGACAAGGGGTTCTAGGTGGAAAGAAATGGAGGCAAGCTGCCATACCGTTTATTCTCTTTGTTTTCAGATGTTGAATAGTATACTAAATTTGCACGGTATATCGATCCCAGATTTAACCGCCATATTGGAAAATTCCATATAAAAATTATATATGTATGGATATTTTTAATAACTCGGTCTGCGTGGGAAATTTTCAAATAACCAAAAATAAAGCCAATTAATTTCTCTACAAAAAAGATCTGACTCACTGGTTTAGTAAATGAACTGAACAGGTCGCCGAAATACAGATGCTTAAATATAGAACTTACGTGTTCTAGTATACCGTATTTATTACTGTTTTTCTTGTACTCGCTTCCTCGTGTGTTCAGTTCCTCTTGTGCTCATTTAAGTGGTGTTCTATAACTTTCTTGCCATTGCAAATGTTCTAATATGTGTATTTAGATAATATGCTTTACCTATTTCACATTCGGACGTATTTTTTGGACGTAGAAGGTTGTTCAATTGGCTCGTCAATGTTTTTATCTTAAAACTACTCGGCTGGTTCCTGTTCATTGTCCATTTCTTCGACATATTCATCGGTCATTAAGTGGTATCGCACCCACTAAATGCATGTAAGAAAAAAAATTTCTTTCACAGCCGGGTTCAAGTGTGATGCAGCGGGTCAATAGAATGTAGCAGGTGAATAGTCATGATCAGGTAAATGGCCCTACCCCGATTACAATCTGGTGCTACCGAAGAGAACAGTCCAATAATTCAATAGTCCAATTATATATAATTCAATATATGCCTTAGATATTAAGTGCTGTAACTTCAGAACCGGTAAGTTTACAGAATAAATGTATTGAACTTTGTACAGAATTTAATTTGGTTTGTTTCTGGTTACTTCAAGAATTTTATCTACAATGCACCCAGACCGAGATATTTTAAAAAATCCATACAATCATTATTTTCATATGGGATTTTCCAATATGGCGATCAAATTCGGGATCGAAAGACCATGCACACATCCAAACAGGACACATCAAAACAAGACACATCCAAACAAAGAGAATAAACTGCATTGCAGCTTGCCCCCATTTATTTCCATTTATTTATTATTAAGAACGACGTACCGACTGGCTTAAACCTGATAATACAAATTATATAATGTAAATAATTACTTGACTTCTTCAGATATCCAGAGTAAAGTATTAAATACTTAGCTATTATATCTAATATTTGTTTTAACTTACCATACTGATTACTGTTAGCTAAAAGTTCACGACGGTCATGAACTGTATCTTCCAATTCCCTTAAATCGGCTGCTAGAATAGCTAGAGCAAGGCATTGTTCTAGCTGTGTCTTTCTTCTGCTGAAAGTCGCTTCTAGAATTTGCCTTTTTATATGAAGTTCGTCCAACCAACCTTGTACTTGTGATATCGCTGAAAATAGAAATGGAAACAATTTAATGGTCGATATTTGAAGCATGCTAAAATAATAAATTTTCTATAAAAATAATAGATACTCGAAAAAAAATGATTGCTCCGTGCCAAATTCATAAGCTTCTTAAATAAATAAATATTTGATAAAAATAATATGAGCTCGATACATATAACGAATACTCCAACGTATTCAAATGTTTCCTAAATTTTAATGACATACTTTACAATACGTGTATAAGGTCTGCCCATGAGGACCACTTGGTTTCCCAAAAATATATTTAGATTATTACGTTACAGGAATTGTGTCACAAGTTTGCTCTTCTGAGCCTCGGGGTGAAAAAGCCTTTCCTTCTCTTTGCAGTCTTGTCAATTTAGTAAACTTAGTCACTACAATCGCAGTTAAAGCGCACGTTTATTGCAATGCGATTCATTATTGTTACAGTGCAAATTGGTCTTAGTGAACATTACTTATCAATCATTTATATTTTTTGTGAGAGCATATTTTATATTTCATATTGTGATAAAAATTCGTGTTATTTTATACTGCGTTTTTAAATGTTTGGTCAAGCATTTAGTATTTTTTTAAACTGCAAACTGTATTAAATTACAGGGTGTTAATTACGACCCAATAGAAATCTGTCTGACATCTAATTTTAAATGTTTAGATAAAAAAAATTGTTTTAGGGCGCGGTGGTGTAAAAATGAGATACTTTTCAAATCTTTTAATTTTTAAGCACCTTGTACGAAATTCGTGACCAAAAAAATACTATTTCATAGAAATTTTATTGGGGATCAATATGAACATAGAACAGTTTACCAAACAAACAGAGTTTTTCTAGAAAAAAATTAAAATTTTTTTCCTGCATTTTGGGGTAATAATGAGATGGGCATGGGCAAATATGAGACACTGTGTTTTCAAGCGTATATGAGACAACATATGTACGAAAACTTGTATAATTTTGTCAAAGAACCTTAGAAATAGGCAGCAGAAATATATTCTGAATACAAAAACATTGAAAGGTGAACACAAACAAAAAATTTTAAACTACCCACAGCTAAGAACACCGGTATTTGTTTACATTAAGTTTGGCAAAATTAATCGGAACACAAGTTATTGATAAATTCTGGTGGTTCCTCCATGGAATGTCGGAATAGGTAATTTCTATACGACGTCTTCCTTGACACATCGAATTTCTCAGGCACTTGGGGCAATATAAATTTGTCTCCCTTTTGGCGCAAATACGACATTGCAAACTCGTTTTCATCAACATTTTCAACTAGCGCAACGTAATGCGCAACCTTGTTTTTGTTGCGAACCTAAAATATATTCCCCAGAAAGGATCTCAATTGAATAAATGTCTTCATCCGAAGGATTTTCGTTCCTTATTAGTTCTGCAAGTGTCATACCTTCTTCGATATCACTCTCTTCTTCGTAAATCACATTGCCTGCTTCAGTTTCTGATGATGAATCGACAATTGTTTTGACAATTATGTCTCATTTTTGCCCCAGTCGAAGTCTCATTTTTACCTCTGTCTGGCAGTCTCAGATTTGTGGCAGTCTCAGATTTACCCAACCAAATCAACACGTTCTCACTTCTAAATTACAAATGCTAAATTGCCGCGCAATCGGGTAGTATGATCAGTAACGTTCGCCGCTCAAAGGGCAATCTTCACCGAGCTCGTCGTATTCTTCAACGCAGCTTCGCAACAAAAGTGTGGCAAACTTTTGTTGTAGAAAAAAGTATGTTACGTTCATGTAAAAAGTTTTCGTTACGTAAAATGCAATATGCTTATTCGAAGTAATTTATTGAATGTTAGCTATAATATTAATCTGTTTATCAATATGAATTCAAGTTGTAAGGTATGTAGTGACCCAAGTAGCCACTATAGTGCCCCATCAATACTGTTCTGTAAAAATGTACAGGACTGTCTCATTTTTACCCAAAGTTATTGTCGTCTGATTTTTACACCACCGCGCCCTATGTGTGTTTATTTTTGTTTATTACTATTAATTTTGCTAACCTATCGGAACATTTTATATCATAAAGTCAGTTAACCAAGGGAATTGAATTATTATTTAAAAAATTATTTGTAAATACGAAAATATTGCCATTAAATTTATTATACATGCTCATTAAGGTCGGGCATTATTACTCTTAGCTTAAAATCATGATGGAATCTGACTGTAAAAATTATCATTCAATGGGATTCTTTAGCAGAGTAAAATCAGACCTAGGGGGTGCAACAAAATAAATGCCGAAATGCCGTGGTTTTTCGCATTTTTATTTTTTTAAAAATTATTATCCATCTTATACCTAATAATATTGTCTACAACTTTGCTTAATAAAACCGTTTTGTAACTTTCATATTTGACGTTCTACCGCCCATTATATAAAAAAGGCCATATTTATTTAATAATAAGGTTTAGTAAAGATACAAGCCAAAGGCTGATGAGCTGATTTTTGTAGAGTTCTTCGAGTACTGAATTGGTACTAAAACTATATAGAGAAGCAATTATTAAAGTATCAATATCTACAATATCTCCTTACCGCGATTCACGGAACTTCGAATTCGATCGGGTCTCGAGTCGAGTGTGCCTTCGGCCCCAAGTTCTTTCAGTTTTCCCAGCAAAGAGTTTCCTGTCTGAAGGGCGCCCATTAGTGATTCCAGCAGAGCTCTTCTTAATTCATGTATCGTGGTAAGGAAATTCCTTACTGCCTCTATTTCTATGGGTACCACAGTATCTGTGCATGACGCCTCGAGTGAGTCCATTTTCTCGAAAAATTCTTGAGCTTTGGTATGATATTGAACGTTCAAATCTAGAATTTGCTTTCGCAATTCTAGGGTGGAATTAATATCCTTCCAGGCTCGTCCCAGAGACTCTGCCATGGCTGCGTATACCTCCGCTCTCGGTTTCTGAGTGGCGATGAGCTGATCTGCTTGTCGTAGCAGTTCCTCCACAGGACTTTGCTTATTCTGGAAAGAAATAACGTATCTTAATAATTATTTTATGCATATAGAGTATAGATAATTGCAACGATGAAGTTGGGCAAGACATAGAGTACAGTAGAAAAGAAACATACAGATATAAAGGCACATCATGTATAAAATTATTGGCAAACAGACACATAATATATAAGTAATACCAGCTAAAAACTTCAAATTTAATATATCAAATATTAAGTATGATATAGAATCTCTATGAATATCTTTCTTTCCTACGCTTTATTAGGCATTAGGCACGTAAGGGAATGGACCGCTCGCGCACTTGCGTCTGCACTGCTAATACAACAAAAGCTGAAACTTTGTCGACTTGTTCATGATACCGAAATTGACTTGTTCGTGATGTCGGTGGATAAATTAATAAAATTATTAGTACAGGGTTGGACAACAGGATCTGGTGGTTTTGAGTAGGCTCTGAAATGAAGGCGGTTCTATTGACAAGTGTCAAAAGTTCCACGTTTCATTTCAAAAATACTGCATTTTTATCCGACATGAATCACTATACTCTTAATCAAAGAGTATTTTGTGTGGAAACATTTTTTCGAACACAGTCCATTGTTCAGACTCAACGAAACTTTGTTCGTGAATTTCACATACCTCAGCATGGAAATATTCCGAAGCGACAACTTTTAAAGTGGGTTACCGATTTTCGAGGTACAGGTTCTGTAAAATTAAAGTTTAGCGGTGGTATCAAAATGGTTCGTACCCCAGAAAATATTGAGAGAGTAAGAATTGGAGTCCTAAGAAGTCTAACAGTCGAAAGACTGTTTGACAGCGTTCTGCTGTCAAACAGTCTTTTGCTTTAAACATCTTAAGAAGAAGTGTACAACGAATATTACATAAAGATTTGAGTTTTCATCCTTATAAAAATCCAATTTGTCAAGAACTAAAAGACCAGGATAAAATTTCTGTAACCAGTCCTTAGAACTTTTAGACAATGATCCAGCAGAAATTATCAATCTGATAATGACTGAAGAGGCTCATTTTCACCTAAATGGATATGTGAATAAGCAGAATTTTGGATACTGGGCAGAAGAAAATTCTATGAATTTACACTAAAGACCTCTCCATTCTCGCAAGGCAAGGTGGTATGGTGTATCAGCTTTGATTATCATCGGGTCTTATTTTTATGAAGAGAATAATCGAAGTGCGATAACTTCCGAACGTTATGGCGCTATGCTGAATAATTTTGTGATTGGCGAAACTCAAAGAATTGGTATAGATAATCCAATATTTCAGCAAGACGGTGCCACGGCACACACTGCAAGACACTATGAACATTTTAAGGCGCATGTTTCCAGGGCGTGTGATTTCTAAATTTAGTGACATTGCTTGGCCGGCAAGGTTTTTTCCTCTGGGGTTATCTTAAGAGAAAAGAGATATCTAGTCCCACACACACTCTGGACGAATTAAAAAATAAAATACGAGAATAATTTACCACTATTATTATACTATATACCACCAAAATCCACATTTACCACATGAGGTCATGAACAATTTTATTAGGAGATTACAAGAATGTATAAACTGCAACGCAGGACATTTAAAACAAATTATTTAAAAAAAATCAGCCAATAAGAAATGCATATTCTAAACTGTATTTTTCGTATTTGTATTACACCAAAAATTTAGGCACAGCCGTACAATCACAAATCGATTTATCATTCTGGTAATCGTACTGATGTACATGAAGAGGCTCATCAAGTTGCTCATCCTTTAAATAATCGTCAATAAGCTTGTCTAGCGTCTTTAGCTCTGCTCAGTACTTAAAAATAATGCGACATCTCTATCACAATTACTTTGCGTTACAATTCGGTGCGAATTTGCAAAAGCTGTAATATGTAAGCCCTGATCTGGTGAATGTAAGAGCAATTCTGATTTTTCTGTACTCTCTATGTTAAGGTTGAGCCAAGAATCAATTAATATTGTTATCGTTTAAACATTAAAAAGTCTTCCCAATATTTATGTAGATTAATTTGTAGCCTGAAAGTAGAATCTCATTATTTCATACGTGGGATGACGCCTACTGAATAACAAGTCAGAAGTATTCCCATGTAAATAATTAGTAGCTGAAATGTCATAATGCAAAGTTGTTTTTAAATCGGTTAAACTGAACTTTCGCACAATTAATTCCGATAACTACTATTGGTTCATAGTCATGATTGCAAATTCAGTTGTATAAATTAATTGATTAGAAATAAACGTAAATAAATACTTCTAATCTAATAAAATTAAAAATCTTAGAAAATATTAGAGCGGTACCTACACTGAATTATTTACAAATAACAATTTCACTTTACATTAGGAAAATTTACATTACAATTCATGCCCAGTCATGCCTAAATTAAAAGCTTATATGGAACGTATTCAACTGTAACATTAGGAAACGGACAGCCATAAACGTTGAAAGATCCAGATAAATGGTCAGTATACATACATACATACTCGTAACATAATATTAACTGATTTCATTTTTTTTAGTATTCGACCAACATTTTTCTTATGTGGATTTATTTATTAAACATCCCTATTTAAATGGTAAACAAAATATTTGTTCTGAATCTACTCATTTCTTATGTACCAAACTAAATGTACAGAATATCAGAACGTCAAAGTGCAGTGAACAATCCATTATTAAGAAAGTTCAATTGCGCCAACAATTTAGAATCTCAAGAATGCTTGTGGCCTCTATTAGCATCGATTACGGCATGACAACGACGAGATATACTTCTAATGAGTTTTTTCAGAAATTCCTAACCTATATTCTGCCCGTATTACCTCTGTCCAACATCTCTTATGAATGTTCGATGGGGTTAAGATCGAGTCTGATGGCCGGCCATTTCATGACCGAAATTCCGTGCTCCAGGAGGAAATTTCTCTTGGATTTCTCATGGATTTCGCGCCATGCAAACTGCAATTATCTTTGTCGACGTTGTAGAGGAAATGTAGACGTGCCCTCATACCAGCTTCCTTCAGTCGATTTTTTACTGTTTAGTAAGAAATATCTACTCTAATGTTTTTCATATCCTGTCTTATGCGGCCCTTATGGAGCAGCTACTTGTTGCTTGGTTACGTTACCAAAGTCTGCAAATAACGGATGGACTAGTCTGCTAGCAAATGTATAACTAGCAAATCACTTAGATTTGCTACGTGCGCTTAGTGTCCATCTTCAACTAAATCAACAGTCCGCGTTATTTCGACTTTACTGAGTGAACGCATGATATTTACTTCTTTCATGAATTTAAATTTTTGAAATGTCCTAAATGGTATAGGAATGTCTTGATTTCGTGATATTTGTCTTCTAAGTTAAATAAAAATAGAACAATTATGTACCTCAAATTATTTGAACTAAATTTGACCTAAGTAACCTAAATACATATATAAATATGAAAGTAATAAAGTGGGCGCCATTATAACTACAAATGGCATCAAGTCAGTAGATCTTGGGCTATAATTTATATGAATCAATTACAATTATTTGTGTGTCAATTAATTAATTATATAATATGATTAAACAGAAAAAAAGTATTTGTGTTACAGCTAATTAAGTATATAATACGATTAGACAGAAAAAAATTATTATGTATTTATATATTACAGTTAGAAATATAAAATAGAATTTCTCATAGTTTAAACACTTTTAGCACAAGCACTTTTAGTAATTGAAGTCCAAACTGACATTAAGAAACGAGACCATTTTTTTCTAATTACATAAGCAACCAATTTTATTTATTTACAGTATTTTCTTCCGGTACTAGTCAATTCAGTAATTAAGAAATAATTAAAAAAAAAATAAATAGCCAAACATTACCCCAGAAAGAATACAGGAATAGTCCTTATACACAAAACGTACGGGGCAGCTAACAAATTGATACAGAAAGATTACTTCAGAAATATCATAATTGTATTGTTTTGAGAAATAAAGAACTAAGTAGGCCTAGAAGTTTTTCGTGAGTTTTCTTTTCATATGAATAGGTAACAGGTATCCCACGGTACACAGCTAAAATTATCCAGAGTTATTATCCGTGTAATTAACCCTAAATTTTACCTTACGTCCTGTAAATGTTTTAGTAATTCTTGTTTTGCAACCAGTCGTTACCTTACGGGTAGAGTTTCCTCAAATTATGTACAAGGTAAAATAGATCCCGTAGGATTGCCCGATATTTTACCACGTTAAGTATTATTACTTATAAGGGTGAAAGGCCCATTTTGTTCCTATTTTTTGTATTTACTACGTAGCTACTAGATACTAGAGGACAAGGTGCAAATATGGAATATGCTGGCAATATGGAGTAGTGGCTGATTTTGAAAATAAAGTGTCTGCATCTATCGGCAAGCAGTTGAAATTACATTTCGTTCAAATATTGGTATAGGACTGGAAACATATTCATAAAATTTTCACAGTCTGGCACACCTGATATTATGAACAGCTTCCCCATAAAATTTTAGTAGATATGAAGGTATGTAATTATTAATATATACATTTTTTATTGGATGTTCTTATTGAAAGTTTTTTGAGTGTTTTTCGAGGTTTTTGTTATACTTATATGAATTGCTCTTCATAACTAATTTTTTTATAATTTAACTTCTCCAAGTTCTCGGCGGCTATCCAAAGAAAGCGTCACATATCACATATCATATACCTCCTTTTGACATTGCCCGGTTTCCGTCTCCAAGCGAAAGAACTCTAACACAGGACGAAAAGCTGTCGGTGCTTCTCTGACTATATCCTGATAAAGATGAACTTAATGAGTACATAAATAAAAAGAACGAAAAAGAGGCAAAAGTTTTAAGAGCAAAAAGGAACCTGAGCTTGGAGAGTTCAAAGGCAAAATTGCGCACAAAAATCAACAACAAACGTAAGCGCTCAGACCTGAAAAATAATCAGAGTGCAAAGTGCAAAGACGATTTGGACCTAGCAGATGATTCAGACGACGATATGGACGATACTCAGGACGTTTTTTTCTTTCGAAAAGTACGAGGATTGGGTTATATTTGATTAATGACACTTATTTCCAATTATTTTAGGTGGAGCGTCATCAAGTTTAGGTTTGCTTTACCTCTTTGTTTTGAAGATGTGTCTAACAAACAAAATGGTATACCATATTTACACCTCTATTATTTTGTACCTAATACGACTTTTGTACTTATTCCATGGCACAGGACTTGGCGATTAGCTTAGCTTTTGCAATATTATATTGCAATGAGATCGAAAGTTGGAAATAGTTTCTCGTTATTTAAAATATAAATAAGCAAACTTATCATAGGTTGGCAATGCTCATGAAATAAATATGCAATATTTTATCAAAACAGTTCGAGTGAATGATGGCATCTGCTGTGTATATATATCCCATAAAGGATTCGCGGAAACTTAACACCAAAGCAGATATATTTTTAGTGCAATACCCAATGGTTAATATTGAAATGTAGAAGAAATAAACGGTACCTTCCTTTGCTGGCATTTCGATGAGCGATTGAATACATGAAAATTAGTTACCAGAAAATATTTATCATTTGATATTTATTTCTATTTTCTAATTAATTTCTGCTTTGTTTGTTAACATAAATTATATTATAATAATATAACATACAATGTAATTATTATAGTTATATAATAATAAAATAAATGAAGATTTATTTAAAAAAATAGTGTAGGAGAGAGAGGATATAATGATCCCTTAAGATAAAATAATAATATCCCTAAATATTGACGAAACTCATGGTGCCATCTATGCCACGATCTTCTTGAGCATTTATCTAAGAAAAACCCCTTGTGATTTTATAGGTTTGATGAGAATCACGAGGAAGATGTTTGCGATATGATGGTGGATTTTATAAATAAAAAATTAAATGCATCGTGTACGAAAAATAACAACGACATGGTTTTTCGAGTCGGTCAGTCATAACTCGATAAATCGAGGGTCATTTTGGTTAATTTTGCGAAAAAATTAATGAAATTAAATTAAATCAAAGAGTAGCGGCGATTAATGAAATTAAATTAAATGAAAGAGCAGTGGCGAAGAAAAATAAATAGAGTGGTTCAGATATTGATATCTATGAAGACCTTACCAAATAACGTAACAAGTGTTGCTAAAGGCTAAGGAGAAATATGGTAAACAACATGCATGGAGGAAAAAAATATGTGTTCAGTGATAAAACAAAACAACTAATAAATTCAGAATCTGATCTTTAATCTTTGATTCGAGTGGTAGGACTATAGCATGGCTACACAGAATCTGTGGTTTAAACTTATAGTTGTATCATTTCTGATATTGTATACTTATCACTTTTTTGTGTTCCTTGAATATAAAAACCTGTAATATATTTAGATTCCCCAGGATTTGACCTAATTACGGGGGAAATTCTAAAACATCTCCCACGTAAAGCCATTCTAAAACTTACCTATATTATTAATGCATCTTTTAGATTAAAATATGATTAATATATTTCGGATAGAACTTTTAGAATTAAGCAGGAAGACGCTTATTCTGAACTTAAAGAAATCAAGGCGGGAGTACCACAAGGGAGTGTATTAGGGCCAGTCCTTTATTTACTATACACCAGTGATATTCCTGAATTAGAATATGACACGATAGCCACCTTTGCTGATGACACTGCTATAATGGCTGTGGGAAAGGATCACCAAGAAGCGGCAATAAATCTGCAAAAATCAGTTAACAAAATCAACACCTGGACTAAGCAATGGAGAATTAAACTAAATGAGAGTAAATCTGCCCATGTTAATTTCACTAACAAGAGAGACCGACATATCCCTGTTAGCATAAACAATATCCAAGTATCATATGCTGATACAGCAAAATATTTGGGTATAGCACTGGACGCTAAGCTACGCTGGAGAGCACATGTCAAAAAGAAAAAGGAAGAATTAGATATCAGATTTAAAAAAAATGTATTGGCTGCTTGGACGAAATTCCACACTGTCAATATATATCAAAGTACTTTTGTACAAACAAATTCGCAAGCCCGTATGGACATATGGAATCCAGCTGTGGGGTTGTGCCAGTAAGAGCAATCTAGATATAATCCAGCTATTCCAAAACAAAGTGTTAAGGAGCATTGTTAATGCCCCTGGTATTGCAGAAATAGTGACCTCCATAGGGACATGGGAATGGACACCTTTATTCAGACCATCAGCGAATTCGCCAAAAGTCACGAACAGCGACTTCATCGTCACGTCAATGTCGAAGTCATCCAGATCCTCGACATCCTCGACAATACAAACCAGATTCGAAGGCTCAGGAGGATCAAACCCTTCGAGCTAGTATAATTTTGTGTTAGTGCAAAAGCAGAGAACAGTGCCTGTGTACACATTAATATTAGTGTAATTAAGTATTAGAAAAATATAAGGAACACTAGTGCGTAAGTCCTTAGATATAAGTTTTGTAGCAGTAGTAAATTAGGTTAGAAAAATATTACTCATTGATCTAAGTTCAGATCAGATTGTAATTATAGTAAATGCCATTCGTGTTTGTATACAAAAAAAAATATATTTAGATTGCTTTTCACCTGCAAACTGCATAGTAAAAATGAAATTTTATTTAAATATATTCTTCTTATTTATAATGTATAAATCATCTGATATCTCTTTGCTTAAACCCTCCGGCTATTCCTTGCCTTTTAATAATATTTTTTAAAAAGGTATTGGCTTCAGCCTATTAAGCGTTTTTAAAAATAATAAAAATATAATTAATTCTTCAAAATATATATATCGATGTAAATAATTATATTAGTAGATATAAGGAGACTTACTTGTAATTGACGAAGCACTTCATCGTGAGCCTTTTGTAGTTCCAACGCTTCTGCTAGAGTTGCTCCAAGTGTTGTCAATTCAGGTGTGACTTCCAAAATTTTCAGGTTGATCCAGTCCCCACACTGCCGAAAAAAAAATGCAAAGATGTAAAATATATACATGGATAGTATATTTGAAATGTACAATACAATAAATGTATAATACAATGTACAATACAATAAATGTACGAAAAATACAGTAAATGTATGAAATGCATGAAATGTACAATACAATAAATGTACAATGTAGGGAAGACGTACATAAAGAAAGAAAATTTATATATACATACATTTATTTATTACCTACATATTATTACCCTCAATTTATTTTATATATAAAATTAATAGTTTGAAATACATGTTATTTTACATGTAGATATTTCATTAAGTTAGCCTTGAATTGATTTCCAGTTGTAGACATTTTTTACACTATCTGGTAACTTATTGTCTATATAAAAGAATAAAATTGTAGTATTTCTTTGTAATGTCAAAATAACAGCCTTTTACTGAATGCTTTTATTAACCATTTTTTAATTTTTTGTCTGTCAACAGACTGATACTGTTTATTCCGGCTAATCTCAGAATCTCGGTTCCGCGCGTTAGTAAATAATTAACGTAAATCTCCTGCTCGATCTTCGATTAATAATAAAATAAAAATAGTAAAATAATAAAATAAACAATAAAGTAGCAGTGCCCAGTACCGCGCGCGCACCGAATTGCGACTTCCACAGCTTCCTCCTTCCACGACTTGATATCACAAAGGCTGCCTGTGGCGAGGGGTCACTACACGTGTTAAGTTCGCGCGGACGAAGTCGCAGGTAACAGCTAGTAATTAATAAAACCTCTAAAGGTCAACGTTTTAGTATTACAAGTTTCAGTTTGATTTAATATATATATATATATATATATATATATATATATATATATATATATATATATATATATATATATATATATATATCTATATATATATATATATATATATATATATATATATATATATATATATATATATATATATATATATATATATATATATATATATATATATATAAATATATATATTAGTTATTCACTCTAACGTTTCAGGCATTAAAGATATAGATAAAAATAAGATATAGATAAGTAAGTCTACCACATCTCAAAATAATTCTCATTGCTCAGTTTCTGAGTTTACGTAAATATGTTATTTTATTGAGATCAAACATATAAATAATGTAGGACAATGTTCAAAATGGGGTTGAATAATAGTTTTGTATACAGGGAATTTAAACTTATTATTCTGACACCTTCGAAAAAAATATAATTTCTTCCTAATTTTTTTAAATATAATTATTTGAAAAGTTACTATCTTGCTTATAATGCTTAATGCTTATTGTTATTATCTTGCTCTAAAAGTTTGAAGTTACTGTAATCGTTATTGACAATTATTTCTGTCTGAACTTATGTGGTAAACATATTCCATCATCTTATTATCATAACGAAGTGGGAAGTAATTACACCCAGACACGCTATAGTGCTAACGAATGAAAGAGGAAAAAATATTTTAGCGGAATACAAGGGTCATTACACACACTGATTAATTTGAACCCCAATATTCCACGGAAATTATACGACACACCTTTTGTAAGAGGGTCCCAAGGTTTTAATATCCTAATTGGATGATGCTTGTTTTAGTAGGAGAGCTGGTAGACAATTTTGGGTAGGTATTTGAGGCAACTTGAAAATGTGTATAATACTGCTTTCTTAATGTCTGAATACGAAATAGAAGACCAGGCCGAAGGGTATTGGACTTAACCAACCCTTGAATTTTTAACTTTGGGAAATTAATTTAGCAAACAATATCTCTGGCATTTTGAAATTTTGATACCTTCAAATTTAGTATTTAATGAGTCTAAAATAAAAAAGACAGATTATTTAGTCGGGTCTAACATTTTGCCAGGCGGTTTCACAATTGTATTTGAAAAATATCAAAAAAATATATTTGAGGCACGTTGAGATTTAGACAGGAAAATGTTGATATCTAGAATTTTATTTAATAGACAGGTCTTGTGATGGAACATTCAACCTGCCAGGTGATCAAGAATGTTATATACGAGTGTGAGTGAGTAGCGCTATGGGTAGGTCTTAGGAATCATAGTGCGCTGCGGTGCCATTGTCTCTCGCAAGACCACGTGACATAGAGAACGCTTGCAGCTGATCGATTTTTTTTCGAGTAGTTTAAAGGTTCTCGTCCTAGTGAAACACGTGCATATATAAAAGATCAATTTCACTTGTAATTATTTTTCTTAGCCAATGGGTGCGTGACAATGCTGAACGTAGACATGATTGACGGCTACAACACGTGGCATGGGAGGGCTCTCATGTATAACACCTCATTCCTCAACCTGGTCAGAGGCAAGAATTGCAAGATTGAAGAAGGTATCCAAGTTACGAAGCCAGGGAAACTGGGTCATTTGGAAACACTTGGCCGCCTGAGCAAAAACCAACCAGAATGGACTCAAGTCAATTTGTATCTACGATGTACAAAACCCAATTGATGCGGTAAAGTAATCAGCGAGCGAATTCATGTGGTTGTATGGGAAATGGAGAGAGCGCTTGGACATCCTTGGACGGATTTATTATCAGCTATTTCAGAAATCTCGTCCCTGTAACCATCCCTCCTCAATGATCCTCTAGGAATCCCTGACACTATATACTTCGTTCTCCTTAATTCAGTTGAACGGAGAGGTGATGAACAAAAATGCTACTTTGTGACATTGACCAGCCTCTAAATTACAAAGCCAGAGAGTGTATTATCATCAGTGATCGTGCGCCTAGGTGGATTCCACCTGCTGATGTCTTTTATGGGTGCTATTCGATACATAATCGATGGACTGCAGGATATCCTTAGCACCATTTACGCAATTTAGTCTACAGGAAAGATGCTGATGGGGCCCGCATATTCAAGAGCTGTCAGGGGTGATATTTTAGTACACCTGCAAAAACTGTATTGGCAACAATGACCATTACTGACGACGAGAATCAGGACATATTGGATATGCTGAATGATGTAGGAGCTCCAAATTTTTCACAACGCCAAGACCAACCAGCGCTCATGTCATCAATTTTGAATTGATGCCAAATGTAGTCTTTCAAAATGACTGCCTTTGAAAATTGTAGTATTTTTATAACGTGGAATTTAATTTTCTACAACTTTTGATCTATGGATTTTTCCAAAAGGAGTATTTTTTTCAAATGCATATGGTCTTGGAAAGTGGCAAAATGAGAAATGAGCGAGAAATGAGAAAGGCGAAATGAGAAATTTTCCCGGTTTCGAACTTTCGATTTCGGCTATATCAGTGACCAATTCGGCTATACCAATTTGGAGTTTTAGATGTTCATTCGACGAAGAATTTAACCCTCTGTAATATTGAATGGGATGATATTTTCCGTGCGACGACACACCGTTTTCCAGCTACAAGCAAAAACTAACAAATGGTCAAACATTTCGCAGATTCTTGGCTCCCAAAAGTTGATGATGATGCAAACTCAGATAACACCAATTTAGGACAAAATGAAGGTATTAAACGATTTCCAGCTTACTGTAAATTAATTTCTCAAAACACTTTTTATGGATCTAACATTACTGGCCTACTATAAAAACGTATTTGAAATCATTTATCGATTTTTAGGTGTAGCCATTGTTTACCGAATTCCAAAAATCTACAGTGTATATGAATAATGAATACTTACTAAATATACATTATTAATTTGTATTTTGGGTTATTGATTGGTTTTATTTTGTTGTAATTTTAGCCTTCGGTATTATTGTTTAACTATTGTATTATTGTATTATTCCAACTAATATTATATACTTTATATTTGAACATTCTAGTTTTGGGCAAGTCCCATACCTTTGTAACGTGGTTTAATAGATAATAAATGTATTATTACTGTAAGAGTCCAACCAAATCCAATATAAAGCAGAAATTCAAAAAATTATTAGTAAAAATGACGGTTATAATTTATTTATATAGATTAATTATTAACAACAAACAATTTAATTATCCAATTAAAGACAGTTTTTATGTATTTGATTACTGCAGAACCTTTTTCATACTTTATCTATCGCTTCGTTGATATAGTAATAAATCTAATTGGATGTAATTATTCTTTCATTGTCATATTATTTGACCTCAAACCGAGCCGATCATAAACCGATTTTTATTAGATGCAGAGTGTGACCATGAATGTGTTAGCGGTTACATTATCTTGATTAGATTGAGAAAAGCACTTTTTAATTGAACAAAAATAACTATAATTTCCGTTGTCTGTAGTACATTGCATTATATTTGATTGGTGGTACATGGTATTATATATTATGTTTTCATAAACATTATTAAACAAAACATTATTAAACAATGTTGTATTCCGAAGATATGGTTTTCATCAAATATGACGTTTAAGTTACATAGAGCTAGCTGCTGCTCCGCTTCGTGTTATTCGGTCATGCCCAGTCAGCGTGCGTACAATCGAAAAAATTGAAATTTTGTTTTTTTTTTCATTTCGTTTCAACATTTTCGTCATCAATTTTGTTTAAATCTTTTCAATAACACATTTCGATGAGAAATCCAATTCTCTACAAAAAGTTTGTTGTAATGTATATCAAAATTTTGCTTCGTTTGTGAGATATATTGAAAAAACAAAAACGGTGCATCTTCGCCCCTATTTCCAATTTGCTCCCTCTAATTTAAAAACAATCCGCGGTTTTTTCTTCTATAATAACCCATTGACCGATTCCTGACCGACTATAGACGACTTCTGAAAACACATGTATCATGATACCT